>JAPDSC010005484.1:0-26237 GCA_026290005.1 Latrodectus geometricus
TTTTTTGATGGGGCTTTATTTAGTGGTAATTTTCTTTAAGAGTTCAGGGAGATAAAACATGTTAAATGGAATTGGCAGAACAATGCTTGGAATATAAAATATAGCTCTTCAAATAATTAAATTATAAATATTTTTATTTTAGTGAGAGGCTTTATTTTGGCAAGAATTTTTTGGATGGGGTTATATTTAATGCTAATTTCCTTTAATTTAATGAAAATAAATAAAATATTTCCTGAAATCGGAGTTTTATTTTAGTGTAGAATGATTACAGAGATAAAACACTATAACTGTAACTATCAGAATTAAAATGTAAAAATAGCAATGGAAGTGAAAAAAATAGAGCGAAATGATTGAAAGTGTCTTATATCATACATAATTCTCACTAAAATATTATTTTATTCTAGTGAGATAATACTTTATCTTCGTAAGAAATTTCCTGAAGATGCTTTATTTAAAGAGAATTTGTTTTTATTTAAAAACAATAATTGAAACATTGCTTTAAAATGTTACTTTATTTTGGTGAGAAATTTTTATGGGGATAAGATATAATTAAAATAAAACACAAAAATTCTAGTAATTTTTATTTATTTAAATTTTGATGTATGTTAAACTTTAATTTCATGAGATACTCTTAAAATATGGATCACATCTTTTTAAGTGATATTTTTGTTTCAATATAAATTAAAACTATTATTTCATAGAAGAGAGATTTTATAGAACCGAATAATTATCATGTATAAGTTAACTTTTCTTGATGTTTAAATGAAATAATTAATTAATAAAAATAAAAATATTTAAAACTCATAAATTGACATTTATTTATAACATTTGTTTAAAAAGTGAATATTATTCAAATTCAATGATTTGTGAAAATACACGTGAAAAAATAAACGCAATGTGCTAAAAATACAAATTTAAGGAAATATGCATACTTACAATAGTCTTATTAATGTACAAGTTTATAACTTTATTTAATATAAATTGGGATATTCTGAACATAATGCTGCTTTCATAGCATTAGAAATTACTTTTTAAATTAACTTCTGAGAATATAATATCCGATATAACCACAATAATGAGCGGGCTTAAATAGAGTAAAGAATGAGATAAAATTAATGTTAATCCGAAAACAGATATCAAATGAAATTTCTTTTTTCATGTAAAAACATTTTTGAAAAAAAAACATGTTTGATAATTAAGTAAGTACCTAATAGCAATTAAGTGTTTCTGAATAGCATACAGATTAAACAAAAAATAGCATTGATAGATAGGAGAAAGGGAATTTTAAGAGATTATTCATTGTGATGCAAAGATAATCATGTCACGAGCTGAATAGACAGATTGAAAATTGAGTTTTGAAGTCTATTATAAAATGCTTTTACATTAATCTTCATTTGTATTAGGAATAATTAACGAACATTGTCTACATATTTATGACTCTCTTTGCTTCGTTGATTTTCAGCGTATAATTGACTAAAATCTAATGCAAATTAATCCTTAAACAAATCTGCCAAATATTCGATATTACGAAATCTATCGGAGAATCAAATAAATCAAATTAAAAAATTAAGGTTTACAAGAAAATAACTTGAGGCGAAAAATGTTTCTCATACGGTTAATGAATTCCGAACACAGTTAATGTAACACAAAATTGCTCAAATATAACGTTAATGGAATTCTTACTTAAAAGTTTCCAATAATTGTGATTATTCAAAATAAAAAGTTATGTAAAAGATATAGAAAAATCTATTCACTTTATTAAATATAATAATTCATTAAAGCAATAATTTATGTAAAATTTTATATTCCTATTAATATATATATTTTTTGGTTAAATGCTTTACATTTAATATTCGAATGTCAAGATAACAGTATAAAACACAGCAAAAAGTTTAATCCCGTTATGTTAAAACTTGAATCATTCAAAATAACCAAGATTATACACTGTGTATTTGCTTTTTAAGAAGCAATGAACGATAAAGTTTACCAAAAATATTTATCAATAACGTGATAGCATTTTTTAAGCAATCGTTTGTCGTTTTATGTTATTAAAATTGATGCTTAAAACATTATTTTGCTTTACACAAAAATAAATCATATTATGAATAAATAAACGAATGATCAAGATTAGAAAATAACATTTACAACATTCTTATTTTTAGACTACCAGAATAATTTAATGAAGAAACTCTGAAATTTTTAAAAATGTATAATTTGTTCGTTTTATAAGAGCCTTTGATTATGTGATCATCGAATTGTAAATAATTTCAATGTTTTTATAATATTAAAATTAATTTACAAAATGCTAAACTCCTTATAAATTCAAAGAGCCATATTATTTATAAATAAAAAAGCATAATAGAATTAAAATATATTATATAACATTTAAAATATTTTTAAACCATCGAAATAATTAAGAATAAACTACAAAGATTTTGAAGAACTATGATGTAATCATTTTAACAGCATTTATACATTGTTTACTTTGAGTTTCCTAAAATAGTTTTTTAATTTATGTTATTAAAGTTTTTGATTTACATAACATTATGTTTCTGTCACAAAATATTATATTTTTGATAAATGAACTTACTTAAAAGAGTGGCAGACAACATAAACACATTTTTATTTTGTAAAGACCAAAACATTTAGGTTAAATTTTCAAATATTTTTTTATTTTATAAGAACATTTGCATATATTTCTAATTTAATCTACTATTTTTAGAACAAATAAACATGAAGAAATAGAAATGTCATCCAAGAAGAAAATGAATGATGCATATTAAACACATTAGTTTGAAGGAAACTGTAAATTCTGTCATTAATAAGGAAGTATGAAAAGTGATTATGTCAATATGGAGAAAATAATTAGTTATTATTTTACTTTTTTGCTAGATCTGCATAATGTGAAGCATTTACAAGCATTGATTTGGGAAAAAAATATCATAATTATTTTACAATGAAACATTTCCTTGGGTTACATCGAAACAAAAATAAATATCCAGACAGAAAAATATGCAATCGTTTAATAAATGAATTATTTTGTTATAATGAAATTAAACACAGTAGTAAAATAAATAATTCATGAGCATCATTAAGTGAATTAATCAAAGCTGAATTATCCATGAATATAAGAAGGGAGAAATTCACGATAATGATAACAACTTCGGCGCAGTTACACATTTAACTTAAAAGAACAGATCTACGAATAAGAAAGTGGCTTAAAAAGTAATCTTTTACTTAGGCCAAACTTCAACTTTATGAACAAAATAGAATAATTCGTTAATGTTAAGCGAAAGTAACGCCGGCTTTAATAACGATCGAATAAATCAGATCATCCGCATGATTTCGCGTGCATTAATTACTTCCGCAGTTTTTGAGAAACTCGCGATAATCAATAGAACAACTTTTCTTAAATATTAATAAAGAAAAAAATAGCCTAATATGGGTCCACGGTTGTTCCTTGACAGTAGGGGTACGCCCAGTCTTGAAGAAAGCAACAAAAAATGCCATTAAAAATGTTATATATTACACCCGCTCAGCTTCGGACACGCACTTTTCGGTCACGAAAAGGCGGAACGCTGGATTCTCGCCGTTGAGGCAAGTATAAACACTCCACAGCATAATTAATTACGCTGCCTTAGATTTAATTAAACTGCGGTCGAGGCTGTTTTTCTCAACGCGTTTAAGAAATTAATTTTCCCCCACTTGATTATGGCAGTATTGAATACATGGCGTCTCCAGCGTTTGCAGCCCACTTAATTACAGATGCTCTTTTCTTCATTACAGGACAATTAATATATCCTCTTGAACATTTTCATTATTGCTTCGGATACCTTAGGAAAATCCTTGGGAAGAAGTGAAGTGAATTGCTTATCCTAAGTGTCGGGGCTGTTATCAATGATGGGGTGGAGAATTCTGGGGAACTAAAATTAAAAAAAAATTATATAAGTTTCGATAGAAATTATATGGTGTCGTGTGATGTGGATGATCATGTATCTATTTTTTTGAGAATACTTGATGATAATGCAGCTAATGAAAACGCATTTCAGCTTAAAAATATATTAACTGCTTCGGCTGTTATTAATATATTTCGTATTTTAATAACGTTGTGTGATGAATAATTCAGCATTTTGTAGACATCTCATTTAGCAGAAAATATTTCTTTCTTACATAAGTACTAATTGATAATTACGCTTTTGGGTATATAAATTGATGATAAATTTAATTTGACAGTATTATATTCATCAATACTAGTATATATTTTCCTAAAGATCACAAATATTTAAAATGAAATTTTTTTAAATGAAAACTTAATTACATATTTCTTTTAACCATTCATGCGCATGAATTTTGGAGAGATTAACGAAACACATGCACACACAGCCATTTTAATCTCTATTCTTCTAATGATTTTGAATTTTACGAAATATTTTACCTATACATTTCTAATTATGCAATAGTACTCTGCTCAAAACAACTAAAAGATAATAAGGCTGCGAGTTGATCTTGCACCTGAAGTATTACTTAATTCCTTGATGGACTATTGGCAAACTTAATAAGCAACACAAAAAATAACATTTGTTTGGCAGAAAAAAATAAATTTTATTGAGCTTTGGGTGCATAAGGTATTAAACACGATTTGAACCTATGACAAAAACAAATGAAAAAAGTGTTTCCTTAAAATAAAATGATTTTTAGTCGAAATTATGGTTTCCCCGTATGGCCAGCAATGTTGAACATTTATGAATCGTTGGCCATTTTTGAACAGCATTGTAGAACATCTTTGAATTGTTGGCCATCTTTGAACAGCAACGTTAAACATCTTTTGCGTCGAGTCAATGATAGTATTAACGACAGGCTGGAGTATTTTATCTTACCTCTCCAGAAAAACTCTTTTCAATTCTTGGAGAGTTTATGCGGATGATAAGCGTCCAGCAACTCGTCTCGTCAGCCTAGAATGTAACAAACACGTTCAATTGGGTTCATGTTCAGAGAGCACACTGGCTATTCTATTCGTATGATTCCTTCCTCAAAAAGGAATCATTCGTCAAGTTAGCATGATGTGATCTGGAATTTTCTTCTATTAACATGAAGTCATCTCTAATTGCTACACCATAAGGGACTTCAATAAGTCTGAGGATCTCATCTCTATATCGGTGACTGATCTGAACTCCTTTCAAATGATATGGAGTTCGGTGCTCCCATCAATGGAAATGCTGGCTTATCCCATCACTCCCACATCGTCCAATCTGACATTTTCAAACACGAGTGCAAGATTCTTTCTTGCGACATTTTCCCTCCAAATGAAAATAAGTTTATTATCAGAAAGAGAAAATCTGGACTCGTCAAAGAAAAGAATATTGCTAAATTATTTTCTATAACAGTTCACGTGCTCTGTTGCTCACTGCATACTAGTTTGTCAGGAAGCATCACTTCCATTGTATGATTCTGTTTCGGACAGCTTATGTCAAAACTGTGGTACCAGTAACCCAGTGAAAGTATTGTTGAAGAAAAGTGTCATTCATATTTCGGTGTCACCTAGCCATTAGTATCAATAACGATCTTCATTGGGCATACTTGAAGGTCTACAACTTCGCCCTGATCTTCAGTCTGTATTAGCAGTTTCTAAAAAAACGGTTCCAGATCCTGAAAATCACACTTTTCGAAACTCGAACAGTTTCTGGTACTTCGAATTGTGCCTTCTATCACCAGCCAACCACTCTCCAAGCTTCTGATTTGGTTTAATCACTTCGTGGAAACATCACACTCATTGAAATAACTCAGTTACTGAAGATCGGTCAATCCTTTCGGCTTTGTATAACATTAAGTTGAAAGCTAAATCTCATTCGCTGCTATTAAAGCATCGTCTTCAACGTCAAACTCAAAATTCTTCGAAGTTGGAACATGAAAATATTTGCATTTGTGACTCACTTCTTAAATTTTATTCAAAAAAAATTTTCTTATGCCATTATTTTATATAAAAAAAACTTACGTTATCCTTAAATTGCTTTAAGCAGTGTATATGTTATTCTCCAAGATAAAACTGTTTGCTTTTTCCAATCATTTCTAGTCTATTTAAATATTTTGGTACCTCAAACAGTGTAGTTGATGATATTTGTATAATGGTTTACCAGTACGTGTAGCAGTATTTTCTCTAAAGTGGACCCTTAATATTTAAAAAAATATAATAGAGCAGAAGATGCTCCGACATGGCCATCAACCTACTCCAGGCGCATCATTTCATTTGGAGAATATTACGACCACCACTGATTTTAGTTTGCCCAATTGCAGTACTTAGAAGTTAGCAGCGTTGCGCTGCTCCAGACTTCAAGCACACAATAATCACGAGAAAGACACCTTAGCGCACTATATTAGCGCAATATTTTTTTTTAATGAGAAATACCATGTCATACATAGTTTCAGTATATAAGTTGTTAAATCTTTATGGGATACAAATAATTGCATCAATTTTAAAATTGCATGTCTCTGCAATGTGTTATATATCATGATATACCATGCATAATTGTGTCATTTGTCATGGGAGATGAATCATTAGCACATTTATTTTGAGTTCAACAGTTCATAGGTTCGATTCCCTCTACATGTGAAAATGCTTATTGTAGATTGGAATCTACCTGAAGCTTCGAATCAATCTTTGTGTTAAAAAAAATCACCTTAAATTATATGAAAACCCTTTAAGCATTGCGTTTGTTAACAAAGTCATCTATTTGAATTCTTACTGAATTATTTAAATTATACTGAGTTCTTTAAATGAATTTCCTTTCTTAGGAAAGGGAAATAATAATTACATTTTCAAAAGGGATTTATTACTCCTGTAATCATACCAAGAAATTTCGTTAATACTTTATTTGTATCTCACAAACCTCTAGATTTATGGATTAAGGATTTCTGGACTGATATTTCAGAAAACCCTCTTACATTCATCCAATCATTTAATTTCGACAATAATTTTTCATTATTTCTTAAAAAATTGTAACTGTCGAAAAATAAAAATTTTAAATAAAAATTGTCAAAATAAAAACTGCAATTTTTGCTCTTTAAAATCAATTTTTGTTTTCGAAATACATTCATTACTTTCTGAAATGTTAGCAATAATTTTTATTAACAATTATTATTATCATTATTTGGAATTTAACTAGACCTCTTCATCATAAGTAAAAAACACATTTTGGTTTAGAATGATGAAAATGTTTTCCATTGGAGACACGTAGCGCATTATTCATACTTAAGTGGAAGGTAATTTTAATATTTTTTTTCTTTGCATTTAGTCACGCAACTGTTGTACTATTGACTCAATATGATAGAGCAAGTTTCGGGATTTTATTTGCAGAATATTTCCAGATTCTAAATCATGATTAGAAATGAAGGATTCCAATTTTTTTTACATTATGAATTTAACATTCCTAACCATTGGAAGTTAGGAGAGTCTAAGGATTAGGAATTATGCAAAGATTCTCAACCATAGCAACTCCCAATCATCAGAAGATACCAGTCAAATTCGAGATAAAAAATGAAGGATTTCAATACTGATCATGAGTTTTGGATCATTTTAAATTATTGGAAGATCTATCAATTCTATTGGTTAGGAATGGTGTTTTTTTTTTAAATTTTTTGACATTCCTAATCATGAATTTTTGATCATTGCTAATCATCAGAAGATTGTAGAGTCCAATGATTAGGAATGATATTTCTCATCTTTATATATCTCTAATCATTGGAAAATTACAGTCAAATTCATGGTTAAAAGTAGATACCTATATTCTTAAACAGTCGCCCAACCTGTCTAGTGGTTACCGTAACTGACTGAGGACCTGGGTTCGAATCCCGGCTCGGGCATGGATGTACTTTCTCTTTCTCTCGCTGTGTTTCTTGTCCTTTCCTCAGATGATGGTTGAATGTGGCCAGCCTTATAAATAGGTTTATGGTGAGGTGGCATGGGCGATGCTACTGGTACCTCCGTGGTTCACAGGTGCCCACCGAGTAACGATAAAATGAGTAGCAGTTTCTGGCCTTGTTGCGTCTAATGGACTAATGTACGTAAGTACTTGCTCAAGAATGCCCGCCATTAGAAACAAATATTCTTAAGCATGAATTTGATTGTGCAAACATTGTCTGTAAGTATTGCAAATACTGTGTGATATGAATAAAGTACTTTTTTGATTTGATCATATTGAAATTTATGTACGATGTTGTTTATTTATGAATTTGATTTTACAAATATTATCTTTAAGTATTGCAGCTGTTGTGCGATATAAATAAAATATTTTTTTTGTTTGATCATTCTGAAATTTATATAGATTGTTGTCTTTCTATGAATATGATAATGCAAATATTGTCTTCAAGTATTGAGCAATATGGATGAAGTACCAGTTTTGGTTTGATCATACTGAAATTTACGTAGATTGTTGCTTATCTATTAATTTGATTATGCAAATATTGCCTTTAAGTATTTAAAGTATCGAGCAATATGAATCAAGTACTTTTTTTGGTTTGATCAAATTGAAATTTATATAGATTTGTTGCTTACTTGAGAATTTGCTTGTGCAAATATTGTCTTTAAGTATTCCAAGTATGTTGGTTATACTTACCAAGTGAATGAAGAAATAGAATACCATAAGAAATATCGAATTACTAGTAAACATAGTTGAATCAACCTTGATTACAATTTAAAGATTAGAGTGAAAAAATTTATTAAAAAAAAATACACTGTATATGATTAAATTCTAGTTAATTATTTTTATCATAAAATAGAATTCTTTTCTGTATGAAATTAATTCATTGTAGTATCTAAATCACATATATTGCTCTAATCATAGATAAATGTCAATTATGTAACACCCTATGACGTAACCTACCTATTTAATTTTTTAATTCTTTATCTCCCATATCTATTCAATTTTGTCATTAAAACAATTCTTCCTTTGATTTAAATAAATGAAAGATTTTATTTGGAAACTTAGATACAGGGAAAATTTTCAGTATAAAATTTGCAAGCTGATTACATGCCTGATTACAAGATGACTTTTTCATTTTAAGATAAATTTCCCTTTTGTTGTTGAAAACTGGAATGACTAGCAATGATTAAGTTTGGTAGAACTATTAAAAAAGGAGCAAATACTTGTAAAGTTTTATCAATTTATTTTATATTAAGTATAAAATTTTTAATATAAAAATTTTGATCATAGATATTTGGAAACGTTTACAATCTAAGCAACTAGTCTTAATATTTCAATCATTTTACGTTAAACATTTCAAGCATTTTATGTTATGAACCCCAATATTACCTCATTCATGATAAGACGCTTGAAAATTTATATTGTAAACGTAAATCGGTTTTTGTTTTAATGCTTAGGTTTAATATATTTATTCATTTAACGAGAATTTTATTTTTCATTTATTTATTTATTTTAAATACCGTTTTTTAAATTCCCCAAATACTTTTCGAAGCAGTATTATAAGATTTGGCGCGGTTGTAAATAACACAAAAAAATTATCCTGCGTTTAGTTATATTAGTCTAATGGAGAATAAGCATTACTTTTCCTTTATCCATTTAAAGTGTATTAGGAATGCTTCATTGTAAATATTCAAAGTAAATTGAATGTCCATGAAACATATTTTACTATAAAGTACAATTTTTTATTGATTTTTTAATGCATCAAAAACAAACTAGGTGAGTTGTCAGCAAATACAATTATATCCTTCAAATTGAAAAATTGCATAGTTTATTGGTAGCAAAAATGACATCATTAATTTATATGCACTTTAATTTATCAATGTTTTTACAACATACTTCACTTTTTTAGAAAATAATGCCTCAATTTACAATATCGTTTTAGACTATCAGCAATCACAATAATCTTTCGATTATCCTAAAATATAGTTTAATGAAAAACAATAACAAAATAACAATAATTTCAATAAGAGAAGGAATTTACATGTGCATTGCATTTTGCTTGATTTTAAAATTAAATATATTATTATTAAAACTTCTATTAATACATAATAAATTTTCTACCACCGTCAAACCATTTTGCGTCTGGCTCTAAATATGCAATATTAATTTTTACTTGTGCAATATATTGTTGCAGACATTCTTTTCACATAAGTATAGTAATAAGGTTATTAAAAATCCAATTAGTTCACATAAATTTGTTATAAGCATATTTCAGATGGTTCTATGTCCATTGATTTTTATTTGCATATATAATATGTATATTGAAGTTTTAATATTTTGTTTCAGTTTTTTATTGGCTCAACTTTGTTTAAAATTAATGAATTAATGAATACCATTGACCATTTTAATTACATTCATTTTTTTATCAAAGCTAAAATATAAGGAGACAAAGATGAATAACAGAAAAAAAAAATGGAAATTCTGTTTACTGAAGCATTTTTCTTATATCAAAAAAGCATTCATTAAATATTTATATGTACAATTTTAAAGGGAAATAATTAATAAAAAGCCAAATCTTTCGCTTATTACAGTTTTGAAAATTAACAATCAAGTAATTGAAAGCATGAGGAGAAAATTATTATTTTCCTTTCTATGAGGAAATTAATAATTTTTTTCTGTCAGCTAAAAATACATGTGATTTAAATTAATTAAATGCATTTCATTTTATTTCATATCACATGTAATCTGCATTCTTTAATTACAAGCTCTAGTTAAAAAAGTAAGGATTTTATTTAAATAAAATTTATTAAATATTAATTTACCCACACACCAAATCAAGAAGGATTTAATTAATAAAAAAAATAACCCTTTTATAACACACTGACAAGTCAAAGTAAATTTTTTTAATAATTTATACACATTAAAATTTATGTATTTTTTTCAACTACGAATATTTCATATTAAAATATTTACTTTTTATATCAGCATTGTTAAGGTCTTTTAAATAAGAATTAATTTTCTTAGACTATGAATATCAAACCATCCACTAAATGATATTTTATATGTCAAATTTCATTTAATTACCTTCGTAAGGTAGTGAAAATTAACATATTAATTATGTTTACCTCACAGTTTAAGTATAGGAAAGCATTAATTAATTATTTAACTAAAAATGTAGAAAATAATTGTATGCTGCAAGTTGTAGCAAAACTCTTTGCAAAATATTTAAATTCTGAATTAAAATTTTATGTACTAAACAATGGAAATGATTCATTCAGTATTCCAACTGGTGGTTATGTTACTGTCTTAAAACACATTTTTCTAGCAATTAATTAACGAAATCCTTAATTTATTAAATGAAAAAGATACAGTTGTGACTTATGAAATCGAATATAAAAATACTTGATTTTATGTGGGTACTGTATCTTCATATTTAATTAATTTTTTGAGCATTTTTAATAATTTTATTTATTTAGAAAATAATTCTTAAGTAAGTAATTATTTTTGATGTCTTTTGTGTGTTAAATTGATATGATTATGTCGTATAAAATGTTTCATTTTACATGTTCAATTTCCTTTAAATTAGATTTTACACCAAATAATACTGTAAATTATTTCTAATTACTTTATATAATAAAATAGTTTTTTTATGGAGTAACTCTTATTACTTGAAATAATTAATAGCAACGCATTTGCATTAATTTGTATTCTGAGTTACTTTCCATTTAATTGCAAAGTTTGGAAAGAACTCTTCCTAGATTTTTGTTTTCTATTTTAATCTACTTAATATACCTATTTTATATAATTATAACTATTTATCCTTACACCTAAATTAGGTATAAGGATACCCAATTTATGAACTGAAATAGTTATTATGTCTGACTTCCTTAGTGAAAAAAGTGTTCCTTTTTATAACAAAAAATTTGGAATTTATCTTTAGTTTTTGGTAAAATTTAAGAAATCAGTGATGAGTTCTTGCTGAAATTTAGAATTTTAATTTTTCACTAGTCTGTGTGCTGCAAAATTTTCATTGTTAACGTACTTCATTAAATTAACTCATTCTGTGATTTACATTGCTTAGTGTAAAATTATATGGTTTCGTTACATGTTTAATGATAATTCGGGCCTTGGTAGCCTGGTGAGATAAGGCGTTATTGAAAGGAAGTGAGTTTGAATCCCGACTTCATTGGTGATCCATTGTGTTCACTGAAGGCTGCTGGTAAGATTAAATATGTTGAGAAACAACAATCTCCAAATGAAATGGTACTTTTGGGAGCATCAATTCAAATCTTCTGGTCACTGCTTCTAATTGGTTTCGTCTAACTGTTGGTGTCCAGTTGAAGTCTAAGTACATGGAAGTATGATGATACAACAAAATCAAGTTTAAATAGCATTGAATTTTAATTCAAAATTATATTTATTATATTTCTCTTGTATCAAACTACATTTATTATCAGGATATATTTTACCATAACTATTGATAGCACTGTGCATTATAATTTATAAAATGTTGCACAAAAGGAACTTTGGCACATCAATGCACATTTAAGCTTATCAAAAATAGTCTATTTGAAATCTTTCAAGTTAAAATAGACTACTTTTAAATGAAAATCGCTTTTAATAGCCTTCCATAAGATTCGAGATACAGTATCCAAAAGAGTGATAACTTTAATTTTCACATTTAAAATCTCGCAAAGTGCAGATACACTTTGTTTTTTATTTAATCCATGTTATCACTTTATAGAAAATACATTACTTTTACGAACTAAAACATGGCATTGTTTTTATTTAACTCATCTTATTATTTCAAGGAAAATGTATTGTTCTTATTAGATAAAAAATAATTGAGGTATTTTTTGCTGAGTTCATATTGTTTATTTAAAAATACGTTAGTCTAGCAAACCAAAATGTAGTAATATTTTTAATTTGATTCACATTGTTACTTAATTTGGATTATTTTATCATACTAAAATGAGGTGATATTTTTCATTTTATATCATTATTTCAGAGAAAATACGTTACTTTTACAAACAAAGATGTATGAACATTTTCCATTTAATTCGTATTGTTATTTCAAGAACAAAATCATTATTTAAGCAAGCCAAAACATTTCTATAAAACAGCAACAACCATTTTGCGTTATGTCAGTGTTCAAAACCACATTATTTCCACAAACCACAATGGCGTATTAAAATAGTAACAGACAGACTCATAATGATTAAATATTCAAATACTCATTAAAACCAGTATTACATGTGATTGTTTTATAAATAAAATAAGCAACAATTAAAATCTGCTTATATATCCTCAAGAAACAGAAATTAGAAATCCTTATAATGCCAGTATTAATGAACCTTTCAATATCACTTTATTTCCATTTTTTTTACAAGACATTAAATAAAAGAACAACTTCAAACAAAACATAAAGAACTTTCTTCAGAAATGAGGGTTAGTCCTAACAAATATCCTTGGATTTTCAAAGATTCTTTACCTTTATTACGAGACTTCTCTTCATAAAAGGAGAAATTTTTAATTTAACCCCTTAAAACTAATTTAACCTCTCCCCTCATTCACTCGCACAGTGGCTCACTCCAGAGGACAGGTTGTTAATTTTGCGTGTTTGACGTCGGAGGAAACAAATTAATTCATTATCGAGAGTGGGGAGGGGGAAGGGTGATAGAAAAGCCATGTAGTTTTAGATCCTGGAAAAGTAATTAACGGGCCGGTGATTTAATTAATTTTTTGGCATTAACTATCGCCTCCCAAACTCCTTCGCTTTTTCTTCTGGAGAGGGAAAACTTTTGATAAGAGATTTTCGAAGATAAAGTGTTTGTGGAGTAAAGAAGACCTCAGAGAAAGATAGGACCTTGGGAAGAAGGAGTCTTAAGTGATTGATCAAGTCTTGAACTAGACCAGGTGGCAAATAGTACGGGATTACCCTTATCCCCCCCCCTTATTTTCGACTCTTATGTTAAAGCAGGTGCCTTTCTATCCCGCCCTATTGTTCTCTTGTTGTTGCCAACGCATTAATCAAATTTTTGGCCTCCTCGACGTCCAACTCAATTTCTTATGACTTCATTTTGGTTGGGAAGTTATTATGAATTTCGCTGAGATTCTGAGAATTCTGTTGCATTTTTAAATGGGTTCCATTTGGTTGATTTTTGCTGTTAAGAACCTTCTATGCTAAGATAAAAAATAAAAGCTTTTCTTTTCTATCTTCTTCTTTAAGAATAGATTTCAATGAAAAGAACCCCTGAGTTTTATTTAAAAAA
Source organism: Latrodectus geometricus (assembly GCA_026290005.1). Classification (NCBI taxonomy): domain Eukaryota; kingdom Metazoa; phylum Arthropoda; class Arachnida; order Araneae; family Theridiidae; genus Latrodectus; species Latrodectus geometricus. The sequence goes on from JAPDSC010005484.1 coordinate 14,189, forward strand.
AATTATAAAAGCCATGGAATTGTTTCGTGGTAAGCAAAAAACATAATTGACATGACAACACCATCAAACTGGAAATACATTGTACCCTGTCTTTTTTTATGTGTGTGTGCCTGGAACTTATCTTTATTTAAAATATTAACATCATTGTGCATTTTATAGAGAGATTTTTTCACAAACGTCAGTAACACCACAAGAATTTAAACTGAAAAATACCACCAAAAAATTAATTTTTGAAATGACTCGCTGGTAGATGAAAAAAATTTTTTCACTTGTATGTGTGGAAGAGAAATCTTCAAAATAAAATTTCAATTAATTCAACAAAAAGAGTGCATAAGCGCCTAAAACTTTTCTTATATTCTGATCTCTGTTATTCTTCCTAAGCATTTTGTTTAAAACTCGTTCAATTTTAAAATATTCATTTGAGGAAAGAAATATATCATTTCATAAAGACCATTAATTTTGATAGAAAAATAATAGCAAATATTATGGGAAAGCAATACAAGAAAAATCTATTTGTAAACTAACAGAATTATACCATTTTTTAAATTTAAAAATATTAAAGTTGTATATTCTAAGAAATACTATGATTATGTATTTCCAAATAAGTGTGTTGAAAATAGTTTGATTTTTAAGAAAATGGAGACTAATATATAAATTCCAAATTTAATTCATGTTGAAATTTTGAGAACTCCCACTTGCCTCATTACAATAACGACATTTAATGTCACTACAGTTTCACATTCTAAATATATAAAATTTTTCAAAATTATTTACCATTATTCAATTTTTAATTCATTTTAGCAATAATACAGCTATGAATGTGTAGTCTTTAAAGTGATTACAAATAAGTGGTTATAGATGGTTATAAAAATGTTTTAACATTTAAAATATATAATATCTAACTGTCTGTACTCATAACCATTGAAAGAATCATATCTAAAAAATTTTCGTTGCATCATTGTAGGTATCATTGTAATTCTCTTGGTGACTATGTGATACCAGTTTTTAAAATGGTGACTAATCGACAAAAAGCATTTTTCGTCATGTGTCAAATGGTCCCTATGATCTCCAGACCTTCATTTTTTAGGATGTGAAATGAGAGGCAATGTTTATGTAACATATTTGTCACCAATATTGGCTCTATTCTGGGCAAGTGAATAGTGGATCTAACTGCACAGCAGCATAAATGTTTTTCTTATAAGACGAAAAGAGCCCATTTATTATTTCTAATTATGTGTAAGTAATCTGTAAATGTGTTTTTCCATGTAATGTATCTATGCTATTCTATGCAATAATCTGTAACATTTATCCATAAAAAAATTCAATGAAACATTTGTAATCACTTAATATTTTTTGGTCTTTTTATATAAGAAAGTCTGAACAGGTAAGCAAGTTTCATCTTCAACTTTATTAGAATCCAATTCCTTCACTGTTCGAACATTGCATCTAATTCTGTTGATACATTGCATCTAATTCCTTCACTGTTTGAAAAGCTTATAAAATCATAATTGAAATTTGTTATAACTGTATATGAATTTAATGAAATAATTACTTTTTTTTTACATTTTAGTTATTAGAGTCATAACCTTCTGATATAAAATTCAATTCGTGTGTGAATCTCTAGTCATTTAGTAATTCTTTGTTGAAAAAAATCATTTTAAATTGAAGTTGTATGCATTTTAAAATCTATGAAAATTATATTTGCTCAATTTTATATTACTTATGCTCATAAATTTAATCATATGAATACCAAATTATGTACCAATATTTGTCATTCATTAAAAAAATTCCTTACATATTTTTTCTTTTGATTTTTTACTGGTAATATTATTATAAAAATGACCATTAAATCAAAATATGCTTAAAATATAGAAATTTACTAAATGTATCACATCCAATACAATATACTTATAGTAAAGGTATATAATTCCTATTCATTTTAAAATGAGAAATTAGTAATTGGTTTGAAATATGTGATGAACATAATCTTTAAAATGAGGATAATTTTTTAAACTAGCCTCTCTTGAATGACGGGAGAAGATTATATATTTGAAAAACTCATTTAAATATTACAAAGTATAGGCATGGAATTGCTTACCCAAAACACTATTGCATTCAGTTTTTCTGAATTGATTCTAATAGAGGTGTAATAAAGCGTTTTATGGATGGGGGTCAAAACGCTCGGTACGTGACCATTTATTGCAGCCAACATCTCTCAGTGGGAGCCGAGAAAAAAATGGCAGGCTCTGCAAATGCAGTTTTGACAGAGTATATAACCTCCACCACCTACAGTTGCTAGAGAAGCCATTCTCAATGTAAATGCGCAGACAGATAAAAATCCGTCAGTCAATTTTTCTCTCTTGTATAGGCTTCGCCCATTGCTTATATACAACAGCTCCATACACGCGAACAAAGCAGAAAAGAAATGAAAACGATTCTCACCCACCCCCTGCACCCCCACCCCACACCATCTTGACAAGTACCTACGAGAAACAGTTAATTGCCTTTACAATGTTCCACAGCACTGAATCGACAGTATAAGTTGGGGGAAAGGCAGGCTGGAATCCCTTTAGTAACGCCCCCTGGTGTCTGAACTGCCAATTTTATCACTTGGAACCTCTCACGTCTTGATTAAAAGAAAGTTAAAGGTTAAAACCGTGATAGTGATTTGTTTTGGTGATGCACCTCGTTGCCGAAGAGCCTCTTTTCCCGCCTTCTTTCAATTTTCTTCCTCTAACTAATTCTGACCGGGCGATATTAGGTTCTCAATCCGGTTTCGCTTTGATTTACTGGGTATTTTTTTTCCTTTTTTTTACTTCATTTTCTCATTCCTCGAGATAGCTCAATTGTTGTTGGACAATCTGTTATCGTCAGGGTGTAGATGAGTTTGTTCTTTTCTTTCTGGACGATTTTAATTGCCTTGCTTTCGGGAGAAAATAAAATTGCCCATTTACAGTGTTAATATAATTAATTGATATCAAAGATAAATCTAACTTTTTACATCCCTGGATTATATTTATTGTCAGCTGACACAGCATGACGAAAATCCGTTAACGTTGATAACTTTCAGCAAAAGACGTATGTCAAACCTCATTGACCGATTTCTTAAAAGTAATTTTCTATTTCATTAAAAAAAAATATTTTCCTCCTATGAAAGCCAGTTTATTATATATTTTATTAACTATATTTTTTATGTCTATACATGACATTTTTATTCTTATGAATTTAATATGGATTAAAATAAATATATGATTCGTATTCCAACAGGACTTTAAAGAATTATTCGAAAATTCTTGAATTACTTTTTCAAAAATTTAAAACTATGTTGCATAAAAAGGAAAATTATTTTTTACCATAATACTCTTTTCTTACTAGATATTATTGAGCGAATATATTGCGAATAGATAAACGGGGTGATTCAAAAGAATTATTGAGGGGAATTCGATGTCAATGAGAATTATTGCAAAGCAAATAAATTTAATATTTCGTTAAAATTGAGAAAATTGCTTGAATGCAAATTTGTTTACCAATAAATGGAGTAAAAAAAAATATTTTAATAAATAGCTGAAAATATAGAAAAGTTTATAATGATTTGATCCAAATAAGGCGAAAGTAATAGTACCCATTTAATTTTTAAATGTAAATATTATTATTCTAATTAGAAAGGAAAATTTCGTTAATTTATATATCTATATATATATTAATAAAAGCAAATATAATCAAAGATAAGCACCTTTATTTCTGAAATATATCAATTTCAGCTGCAGAAGTCTTTCTATTTTTCGAACAACATTTATTACACATATTCAATGGAAACAAAGATTGAGTAATTATAGTATGCACTGTAGGTATTTTTTCTGCAATTTATTTTGAACAATTTTTCCTTTTTTTTTTAAATCTAGCAAGCTTTTGTTAGTATTCCTTTTAGTGGGTTCCCTTTAAATCATAATCGCATCTATCAAGGTTTAGTAGCATTTTGCTTCTTTAAAATGCTTTATCTTCTGATGGTAAGAATAGGAATTACTCATGAATGTCATAAAATAGAAATCAACAAAACAGAACAGAAACAAAGTGCATCATATACTTTATTTTAAGTATAAGTTTTTTCAAAAGCATTTTTATGTATAACTCAGGAAATGTTTCATAAAAAAATATAAGCAAAACTAAGCACAACTTTTACTTTTCTTGGTAAAAGCACTGAAATCCCTCTCTTGTACTAAATTACCAAAATCATTAAAAAAATTTAAGCAAAGATTTATGACATTGCAGTAAAATAAGCAAAAAAGCTTTAATAGTCGTAAGAATTGTAAATATGTCAATCGAGCTTAAAAGTATCGGTCTTGTAGTGCATTCCCAACCATTGGGACATTTTTGAAAACGAGCAGTCTGATAGGTTTGCTAAAGCAGGATCCCTCATGTCACAACCTGACTATTCTCTGCCTCTGAGTGACATCAAAAGAATTATTTGTAATAAATTAAAAAATAATAGATCCTCTTTGTTTAGTGATGCAGCTGTGGATAAGAGATAAAGTACCTTGCTCAAGAATGTAGTAGAATCCCCAGTTCCCTGCTTCGATCTGTTGGAGTTGCTTGCTTTTGTTTCTTACTGGACTCTTTGCAAAAGCATTAACATCGTATAGGAGTCAAGGATTCAGCTTGTTGCCCTTTGTGCCACCAGGGGGATCTATGGATAGTGACCACCTCAGGCATTGCCCTATTGTTTAAAAATTTCTTGAAAACAATTCTATTTATGCTAATTTCAATTCCTTTTACGCTTCCTCAATACTTTATTGGTTTGCTTGTCAACTCATCAGAGACGCCGAAGATTGATGTAGGATAAAAAAATAATTTGAATGAAATACTTTTTTTAAGTTTAGTGCTGATCCTTACGAAGATTCGGTATTAGTTTATTCTCAAAAAGATTATATACATCATGCAAGCCCTTTTCTTTTACATTTTATTAATTTAAGAAATAATTTTAAGCAGCTTATATAGATATACAAGCCTATGTACATAAACACACTGGTCAACGAAATAGAAACTTGTTTTTCTTTTAAATGATTGCTATGGATGAAGTATGGATTTCATGTCGTTAGAATAGCGTAAGTAGGGTGTAAGAGTAGATTTCATGGTAAGTAAGTAAAATAGAATGAAACGGCATATTCTTCCTAATTTGAAAAATGGCTTTTTTATTAGTGCCTGCTTAGAATACTCCTCAATTTAGAACTCTCAGGTTTCCTTGTCTAAATGACGCAACTGCCGGTTGAGTATAGTTTTTCAAGAGCCTGGTAAGAGCCATCTCTGACGAATTGCAAGGCGTAACAAGGACTTTATTAGACTCCAAATTACAAAAGTTGCCAAACAAGGCACTTTCTAACAGATTTCAGCTCTAACCATGCGCAAAGAATTGCAAAAAATATCAATTCATACAAGAGAGCATGTGAGAAAACCTCCCATTCTTGCTCAAAAAGCAAATATTCTTTTGCAAAGGTATCTTGGAAGAAGACGCTGGATATATGAGTATCAGAAAAAGGTAGTCAGGACGGATGAATCAGGCTGCATCTAATTTTGACTAATCAAAGTGTTCGAATTTAGAGAGAGCCTCCCGAAGCCAAGAACCCATCTTGCCTTAGTTGCACCGTAAAAGGATCAGATGACAATATCATAATATGGAGCATATTCTGCTAGTATGGAAATGATATCCTGGTGCTTAAATGTGATTGAGTTTTAAGAATTAAAAGAAAGAAAATTAACTTAATTTCACTGGAATTCCATTCGATCTTTTTAAGAGATATATTAACAAAATTTTATTCTTTTGGTCCTCCAAATTTTGTCTGTGGTTGATATGGCAATGAATTTATATCAAAATATTGGTCTAGGACTAAATTGTTGCGTATATACTGACAACTTGAGTGTTATAGAAGCGTTGAGAAATTCTAACACAAATAACCACCCTGTTGTGTCCAAAATTTTCCAAACTGTAGATTCCCTTGCTGGCAAGGGAATCTACAGTTTGGCGATATTAAATTCTGTTGGATCCCAAGTCATGTAGGTCTGGAGGGCAATGATAAGGCTGATGCAGCTGCCAAATCTGCATCGGCTGCATATCATCCATCTGTCCCTCTTATTGATGTTAGAAAGGTTGTTAAAAACTTGGTTTTTTCTCTATGGCAAGAGTATTGGAATATCCAGGTCTCCAACAAACTACGTGCCATTTTTCCATACGTTATCCCTTCATTAGTTTTACCGTTACGAAGAGCGGATGTTCGATTAATTCGCCTTCGTATCGGACATACACGTTTCACACATAGACATTTGTTTCTAAATGAATTGAATCCATTGTGTGAAACGTGTGATCAACCATTTTCTGTATTTCATATTTTAACTTCATGCCCTAATTTTAACTCCTACCGTTTTATATTTTTTCAAACCGATATTTTAACTCTTTATGATTTGGTGGGGGAGCCTCCCCACAGAAACCATTTTGCCTTTTTGAAGGCAATTTATTTTATTTATTTTATTTAAACTTTATAACTTTAATTTTATGAATTTTATTTTTGATTTATTGTACTATTTTAATGGAATTATATACACATATTTTTGTTTTTTAATATTTTAACGTTGAGTGTGGGTTTTGTTTCTAAAAATTTTTTCTTCAAAATTTAAAATTTTGGCGCAGCTTGTCCTTTTTGGACCTTGCGCCACAAAACCCAACCAACCAACCTAGGACTAAATTGAAATAAAACCTATATTACATGTTTAGATTTTGATTATAATTGTAAGCAACTTAAATCATGATTAACTTTTTTTGATTTGAATTGTCTGAAAAATTGCTTATACTATGGTGTAATTAATTTAATCGATGTATTATTCTTCTCCCAAACTGTTCTTGCTTGAGGAATGAACGTGAGCGGCTCTTTTTCTGTCACAAAAGCTATAATATACAAGTAACTGCTGGTAAACAGAAAAATATTTACGACCCCAGATCTACCCTTCTATCTTCATTCCCACAGTACATATTTTTAAATAAATAATAATATTAAAATAAATATGTTATTAAAAAAATGAATTATGATCAAAATTTTATATGATTATAATAAAAAAAATAATGGTATAATAAGGATTTTTCTGCTTTTGAATAAAGAACGTTTTTACGCTTTTTCCAATATGCTGCTGATAAGAAATGCATGGAAACATGGTTGAAAAGACTCTCGAATTTAATATTTACTAACGTTGTAATTTAAGAGAGTTTTAAAACATTCATTGCCTCATTCGATTTGTTTTATCTGATAAAAGTGACACAACATTTCGTGACGCTAAATATTATTTTGACCAAAGTTCATTAAACAGTAAATATCGTTAGGCTTGTAAATCGTATCCTTCTCCAAAAGTTATGTACATGTTTTCTATTGAAAATTACCGCTTATTAGTGTTATTACTTTGTACTTAGTATTATTTTTAACGGAACTTACATTTACATGCTAGTCATGGTAACAGAGAAATAATTATTGAGAAAAGTAGTTATTTCTTGGGGAAGAAAGTAGCAAACACACTTTCAGCTTTAACGTAATATATTAGCTTGGGGAAAAAGAAATCCATTATTTTTACGTGAATTTTTTGTAACTTCTTTTGGATTCGCTTTGTAAAAAGGTTTAAAACAACTTTTATGTAGATTTTTAGGTCTTGCGCGTTACGACTGCTGACATGCGGTTAACTTCGATCATTTTTGATATTTTATAGACATTTTCGACGATGCTGTATCCACATGCGAGGTGCATCTCTCACATCAAAAATACCCGAACGGAATCGACGAAACAAAAATTGTACGTAACTGGTTGTTACAGTCATATATAGGACGATAAACACCTTTCACAATTTTAGCCACCCGGCTATCTTTTACACCGTTACAAGAGAAAAACGAAAATGTATCGAATTTTCTGTTTGTTGTCTTCCATTTTTGAAACCTTGTACTCATAACTGAATTAATCAAACAAAAAACCGCAAGAGGATATTTTAGTGTCAAATGTCACCTTTCCAACGAGCATAAATCTGAAATTGTTTGATAGATACCTCACTAGATAGCGATCACTACAGACGTCTACCGAAAAAATAATGGATTACTTTTTCCCTAAACTAATATAAAACTCTATTCAATTCTCTCTCTCTCAAAAATATTTGCTCACTTGCCTTACACAAATAATTAAAACAAACAGTGGACATGAAAGTAATACACAATATTAAGAATTAAAAAATTATTTTTTTTGCATAGAGTTAAATAGGATTTTCAGATTAGTTAGATCAATAATTTTTCTTATAGAAAACTGCTAATGAGTAAAATTTGATCGAAGAACTTCTCGCTTTATTTTTATTCATGCAATTTGTGTATCGTATATTATTATTACTTATTTATTTATTTGGAATCACTCTTAACTTAAATGCATTATGTTTGATAATAAATTCATTTCACGCATGTTCAAATCACTCTTAATTTGAGTGTATTATATTTGATAACATATTCATTTCATACATGTAATAAACTTTGAAGTGTTTTCCTTCAAACATTTTTGAATTATTAAATTACTGAGTAGAATACACTGAATTATCTCGTCATCTTTATTTATATTTAAAGCTCTATCCAAGGAAAGAAATTCTAGTTTCGGCATAAATTTTTATAAGTTAAATATTTTTTATAGCCCGGTCTATTGGTATTATGTTTTTCAACAAAACTTATATGATGATGCAGATTTTTATTCTTGTTATAAATTTTCCGGAAAGGCTTTGCCTAAATACTATAAATCTTGATGTGCAAGTTTTTCAAACTTGAACATCAAGATTTATATTTTTAGGTGCTTTTTTTTAAATGGTATACAATATTTTAAATAAAAAAAATAATTAGAAGCAATATTCTATAGTATTTTAGACTTAACTGTTTTAGTTTGTTAGGAATTCTGATTACCACACACTTGGTATAATATTTAGAAGAGCAACTTTTATCACTATGTAGTGGACAACCAAACAACTGAAATATGTTATGATGCTCTGTGACTAACCGTCTATTATTAGAATCTAGGACCTCAGATGAATTATGGGTTGTTTTCATTTGTCGCAAGAGCGGAAACCTGGAAACACCAACCGCAGCAGATTTGCATCCAGGCAAAAAGCAACAAATCCATCCTACACCCTTCAATAATGACTTGGATCGAACTCGGTAACTAGGATCTTGCACAGATAGAAAGGCGTGGTGATGTATTTAGGAAATTATTATCTGAAGGCAGTGAGTTCGGTTACTGGGGTATAATATCGTGGACGGGATGTCCTCCAAATGAAATGATATCACTGCTGGTGGCAAGTTAAGTATTGGAAAATCTTCTGCCTGGTCTGTATTCCTAAATTATAAAGACAACCACAGTTCCTCTGCGTCTTTCACCTAACTGAAGGAGCTGAACATTGGGCTAGGTGTAGGAAAGCTTGCGGGCCGTTACAGTCCATAGTGAGATCTGTGAACCCGAAAAGTACTCAGTTCGGGGTACTTGTTGATGGACGTGGTACTTGATGATAAGAAAGTATTCTAAACCTGTTAACCCTTAAGATACAGTCCGGGGCTCGGCTGCACCGCTATGTATATAAGTATATACTACGCTTCGTAAATTGACTATAAAGACAGGTAGCTGTTTTTCAATATAATGTTCATTTTCTCTCTGAGAAATATTAACGTTTATGAATTCAAGTGTTAGGTGTGATGTCAAGTATTAGGTATCTTATTTAGTTTAAGAAAAGCAAACAGATATTGCATCTTTTCTGGTAGGAAATGTCATTAGTAGCACCATGTCATTTCTGTTTATCAATTAACTATATGCATGTAAATATAGACATAGTTTAATAATTCTGATGTTTTGATGAAAAACAGTGGTTTCTTGAACTACTTTTCATGAAGCATATTTCGAAGCCACGCCAATAAGATAACAGTAATTTACATTAACATATTTCCTTTTATAGATGCGTCCTTCAATTGTTATAGAGGACTCTAACTCTACGAAAAAGTAAAATAATTGGCAAATTTTAAACACGTTTATTTTGATTTAGTTTAGTTAGTAAAAGAAAAGTAAGGTTAACAAACGAGATAATTTATACAATGGTCCAGGCAAAATTGTTGGCATCATGCCAAACATTTCTGATGGAAAAGAGCCTTGACTAAGGTTATTTTTACAGCAGTTTTATAATAAAATACAAAGAATTAATAAAGAAAAAATTTCGAAAATCTAAATGAAACAATGTGGCTAAAGTATTTTGAACTGACAATTTTATTTGTATTTCAGTCATATAGCAATACAAGATTAATTCATGGCATTTCAGATGACAATATGTTAAAAATTCTCTTAATTACTATTATCTCAAATTTGCAAGACATCAGAAGATCTAATGAATGAACAAAAATGCTTTGGATTTATAAATTTAATTTCTGATATTTGCATCGAATAAGTAAATTAATTATGGTCTTATACTTCTTAGACCAACATATAATTTTAACGCATGATATTTAAAGATTAAAGTAACACCTAGTTTTCTTCGATTACTTTGTCTAATATTATCCATTTATATTCCAAATCAATTCAAATAAATGTCAAAGGAATCGTTTGCCGTTTGATCAGTGGATGAAAAAGTGTGCACAGAATAAACTATAATAATTTTTAAATGAACGTTTTTCTTCCTATGCAAAAAGTTTAGAAAGACATATAACCTTTTGAATAGGACGAAAAACCTTCTTTGTTTTAATAAATATATATATATGTGTGTATTTTTAAGTAAAAAAAAAAGCAAATCTAATTAGGAAAACATTTTGCAGCCATTTTCGTAATTTTTCAGATTTAAAAAACAATTTAACATCTTTAAGCAAATCTGAACCAAGATTGGAATTTGGCAACAACTTTTCGCTAAATTCTAATTTATTTTGGTTCTTTCTCCACAATCTAGAGTAGTTTTAATTATATTTTCATCTATTCTATTATAACAACTTTTCACTTAATTTATTTCTCGTTTTGTTTTCAACAAGAATTTCAACTTTTTTGTTACTATGGTAACTATTTCGTGACTTTGATTAATTTAATTGAATACGTTCCTTGCGAATTCTAATTTATTAAAAAATATACCAGCTCATACTTCAAAATTTAAGTAAGTAATATATTTCAGTACTTCTTTAGAATTCTGTTTTTCCTTTTGAGAGAAACTTTACTTAAATATTGCAGCTATCAAATGTTTAAGTTAAGTATAAGCTTTGAATGTCCTTTAAACAAGTTCAGTTTAATTAAAAAATAGCTAGAAATCAAAGAAGTATTCAATTTAAAAAAACTGTCCAAGTAAACTTTTAGAATTATTTTGAAAGGTATTTCAAACATTTTCGAAGGCAACGAAATTCCATAAAACTTTCTACGATTAAAATACAATGAATTAGATACACGTATAAAGAGTTCTATAAGTAAACAAATGCCTTCTCTCACAATAAAAGGCAAAAGAATACTTTTAAAAGTACTCAAACGAAATTTCTATGAAATCAAAAACAAGACATTTTGTTTTCGTCCAGGAAGGAATGCATTTGAATAAGCGACCAATTTCAATACTCTCACTCGGAGCTGCAAAAGCCGCGCCAGGGACTACGTGCACACAGGAGCGTCAAAAACTCTTTGCTCACGATGCATGAATACATACATAAAATAAAAACCTGTATCTTGCTCGGCAATGTCAAGGATTACGATGCAAGCTGAGGAAGGAGCATCCATTGAGCCTGTCTTTAAAATACAAATGGTGCATTAAAACGTCCCCCTGCCCGCAGGCTAAAAGGCTTTCTGTATGCATTTACGTAACATGCCTTCCAACTCCCCTGTCTCTGCGTATATTTTATTTATGTTTTGCACATTATTTTTATTGACAAAAATCTTTTTGGTCTTTTTATTCAAACCTGAATTCCAACGTTACTTATTCTATGATGTACCATGCCTTCAACCCTCTTCTAAAGCAGAATATCATGTGTGTTGTTTATATATATATATATATA
>JAPDSC010005486.1:0-10788 GCA_026290005.1 Latrodectus geometricus
CTTCTTAATTTAATAGCTATTCTGCTATTAAATCAAATCTAAAGAAATTTCAGTCCAGCACCATGTTTTTTCTTCTTTGAAAATATCTCATTCAACTTATCATGGACAAACTGTTTGGCTTTACCTTCTAATGCACTTGGCTGCATTAACATAAGGGCATCTGAAAAGAACCCTCTCCCTTGTATCTTCTTACTCTTCCTTTGAAGTCTATGCTTATTCATTTCTTTATTTAGAGGGCAATAAAATTGTATTGCACTTCTTGCTTATTGAGGGGAATTAAATCACCTCTATGATTCGTTATTCTCATTCTGATTCTGTGAACACTCTCCATCCGAACAGGAAAGAACAGAGGTTTTTCAAATGACTTTATGATTTGACTGCCTGGACGATTAACATTCGTAAAAGAATAGATTACGTTTGAGGAGTGAAAGCCGTTGATGTAGGCTCCCTCCGCGACATCGCAATGTATATAAATGTTATCATTCCCACCAGATAAGTCGGCAATATACTTTCCAATTTGTTCAGACTCTTCATATATTTCAGGTTCGAAACCTAACAGTTTATGCAGGTTTTTGCATTTTGTTAAATCGATCTTATACCCGTCTTTTAACTTGATGGCTATTCTTTGCCGTTCCTCGACTATACCAAATAGAATTGGCGGATCATCCCCAAAAAATTTCAGCATGTAACGGTTCAACCCCTTAACAGTATAATTTCCATCCGGTAGAGACAGCTCTAACCACTGATGACCATCATAATATGAAAAGGTCTCATCTTTGATATTATCCCAAGAAACGTACATTGAAAAGGACTGAAGAGCGATCTGCTTAAACCTAAATGGTCTGGAATATTCAATTGTAAAGTCTTCTGACTTTTCCGAGTTTTTCGAATCTAATATTAATAACACCATTTATTTATAGAGAACATTTATTTCATTATGGTCACTAGGTTCTTGGGTAAAAGAATACAAGACATCTTCAACGGACTTACCATTGTTTCTTTCACTAATATATTTCATACAAAAGTAACCACATTTGACAGAGGCCGGGTGTTGTAAAAAGCTTGAGTTATAACCTATTTTTTTCCCAGAACTTTGCAGATATTTCTTAATACTCGTAGGAATTTTGTAAACATGTTCGCCAAAAGGATCAAAGAACTCCACGAAATTGTTATTAGGGTCGTTATAGTAACATACCCAGTGTGTACCAGGTCCTGTTGCTATGTCCAAATTAATAATACCGTTCTCGAACCGTCTCATCTTTTTAGGTAACAGATCCGAAGTGAAGACACCCCTAAACCCTTTTTCTTGCTTCATATTGTCTTCAATTACTTCGTTGGATATTCCCAGTTTTGATAGACTCCCTTTCCACGGGGTTTTTTTTGAGCACAACCCGATCCGGAAATTTTATCCAAAGCTTTCTTTGCTCCCCATCCAGCTGCCCCACTTGCGGCACCTAAAGCCAACGCCTTAGCTCCGGCAATTAATGCAGGTAAAAATGGAGCTAGAAAGGGTAGAAAGCCACCTGTTTTCTTGAGTTGTGTCTTGCTAATAGTAATTCTCTTTCCCTTCCCGATTTGAGCTATTTGTGTTGGAGTTAAGTACATGTCATAGTTAGAAGGTTTTGTCCTATCTATTTGTAGAGAAACTTCTTCTCCTTTCTGATATCCAGATTTTAATTTGGCAATCTGATGATCGCTTAAGTGTATTTTGGTTTTGACGTAGTTACTCATTTATTTAATAAGAAATTTTTATAGTATTCTTTTACTTGCTCGTTGGTTAGAGTTCCTTCTCTTAATAACGCATCCAGTAAATCAACGACTTGAGTGTGCAATTTTTTACTCTTGGATCCATTACATATTTTATCGGTGAATCTAGCCAAAATTTCCAGTTTATCTTCCACTCCTTTACCGAGGTATATTTCTTTTCTTTGTAGGTCCCTCAACCGCTCTCGATAATCCTCTAAGGTAATCATATGTTCTCTTAAATAATCAGCTTTAGTTAATAGTTTATCTTCTCTTTCTTCATCCTTTTTGGTCATTCGAGCAATCTGACTCATAACGTTTCCTTTTTGACGAGCCAATTTTAAGTAAGTACTCTTTACTCTATTGATAACTTCCTGCAAAGCATCCTTGGACTCATTGTACAACTTTGAGGGACTTGGAAAATTATTTTTCTCTAAATACTCTACATCCAAATCTTTATCAAAATAGAAGATATTTGGAGTCTCTGGAGTCGCTGGAGGTGGTTCAATCGCAAGAGGAATCTTATCAACAGCATCTTTTATAGCCGTAAAATGTTCCTTTCTAGTAACATCTTGCTGTTGAAGTTTCTCGGTTACAGGCTTGTGAAATTCAGACAACGTTCTATGCAGACCTAATTTTTGTTCAAGATTTTGTTCGTTGTTCTTTCTAATCTCCGCCTGAATCTTAAACACTTTCAAGTCGTTCTTAACTTCTTCTCTTAGCCTCTTATTTCGCTCTTTTTGTAAAGCATTCATTTATTAGTAAGCAAATTATTTTTTACTGGAAGCAAATAGGGTTTTACTGGAAGCAAACTATTTTTTACTTGAAGCAAAAAATTTTCACATTAAATAAAGATGATTCCAATTGAAGATTATACCGAACCAGAAGAATTAGCTGATGCAAATCAACATTATTTATTACCGAAGCACCCTTTCAGACTTTTGATCGCTGGAGCTTCAGGCACAGGCAAAACGAATTTATTACTGAATTTCATTTATGATTACCTTGAGTTTGATAACTTGTTCATTTGCGCTAAAGACATGTTTGAACCCAAGTACACTAAGCTCAAAGAAAAGTACACAATGTTTGATGGTGTGGATATTAAAGATATATTAGCAAAGTATCCCAAAAAGAAGAAAAAAATTATGCTCGAGTTATTTGATAAATACGGCAAGAAAGGAACCTTATTTTCCTCGGATACAAAAGACTTTATAACAGTGGACGATCTGGACCCATCTTGTAAAAATGTCGTTGTCTTTGATGACTGTGTGACAGACAAAGACCAGAAGAGTATCGAAGATTTCTTCATCCGAGGTAGGAAGAAGAATGCCTCAATCATTTACCTCTCTCAATCCTATTACAGAACGCCTATTGTTATTAGGAGAAATTGCAACTACTTGATATTTTTTAACCTCCAACAGAGGGAGATTCAACAGATCATAAGGGAGGTAGATGGCAATCTAACGAAAGAAGAGTTCAATCGATTGTACAAAAAGTGCATGCAACAACCATATGATTTTTTTATGCTTGATTTAGTGAATCCGGCCTTGAGATATCGGAAAAAATATTTCATCCCTATAAATAAAGATGGAAGAATACTTACGGAAGAAAATTTACGTGTATAGAAAGAGTTACCACCATTATCATAAGATAAAGATTTCACTATCCATTGCAAAGTTCCTTTGCAGTTCATTGGGTTTATCCGCTTTTGCGATGGTACCCTTAGCCGCTCTGAGCTTAAGTGCTGGTATAGTCGAAGTTATCGAAAAGTCCATGAATATCGTCGAAAGGAATGAAGAGTATAAGCAGTCTTACAAGTTTTATAAGCAGCTGCTGAATTCATTCAAATCAAACACATTATCAGAAGAAGAGGTGTACAGCAGAGAGGATGATTTCATCAATAATTCAGTCTACTTACCCAGAGAAAAATACATGAAACAAACCCAACTGAATGGCTATGAGTATGTGAGTAAATAATTTTTTACATATAAATAAATGAAGAAAGGAAAAGGAGTTATAAACTCTGCAATCAATAATTTACCGTTTGAAATGCATCTACCTGGTCACCAATTTACAGGGCCAGGAACTCAATTGCTCAAAGGTAAAACTAGACTAAACCCTGATTTAACATATAAAGAATGGAGTAAGCCCATTAATAGAGTCGATGAAGCTGCATATAAACATGATGTGTGTTATCTAAAAAACAAAGACACCGAAACAAGAAACAAGGTGTGTGACACAAACATGATAAAAGAACTTGAAGATATTCCCAATCCAACTCTCCGGGAAAGGCTAGATAGAGCTGTTGTGAAGCCAATTATCAAAGCAAAGAAGACATTTGGAATGGGTTCAAAAATATACTGCTTAAAATGTAAAACTCACACCGAGACTAAAGACGTGCAGCACACTACCTCAAAAAATGGCAGACCTATGATGAAAGGAATCTGCATGGATTGTGGCTCTAAAAAGAGTCGTTTTTTACCATTAAAGGGGTAACTGAGGACCCCGAAAAAGTTTATTACGATCCGGAGACTGGATATTGCGGTATAAACGAACTCAGTAGAAAAACAGGTTTAAGTCGAAAAAAAGTCTCAGATTTCTTACATCAACAAGATGTGTACACAAAACACAAACCACTCATCAGTAAGTTTAAAAGAAGGAGAACTTATGTCTCACACATTGATGATCAATGGCAAGCAGATTTAATGTTTGTCTATAAATTTGCGAGGAGTAAGCATAATGATGGAACTAAATATCTACTAACAGTTATTGACTGCTTCAGTAAATATGCATGGGCCATTCCTATTAAAGACAAATCATCAAGCGAGGTGACTCAAGCATTTAAAAAGATCTTCAAAGAGCGGGTTCCGGAAAGGATTCAGACGGATAAAGGCCTAGAATTCGTTGGCCATACCACTCAAGAGCTATTTAAAGAGAAAAATATCCAATGGTTCACAACAGAAAATGTTGAGATAAAAGCGGCAATGATTGAAAGGTTTAACCTAACGCTAGGCAATAAAATAAAGCTCTACTTATGTCAAAATAACACTGAAAGATATATAGACGTACTAGACCAATTAGTGAAGAATTACAACAACTCATACCACAGAAGCATAAAGATGACGCCTGTGGAAGCCAGTCTGGATGAAAAGTGTGGAGAGGTGTATCGTAACCTGTTTAAAGAAAAGACCATACGCAAACCTAAATTTCAGGTAGGGGATAAAGTAAGAATATCAATATATAAGTCCACCTTCAGAAGAAGTTACCAAGCGACCTTCACGGAAGAGGTATTTATCATTTCCGAAGTGTTAAAGACCGACCCTATCACCTACAGGGTAAAGGACTTAAGTGATGAAGAAGTGAAAGGTACTTTTTATGATAATGAACTGGTAAAATATGATAAGAAAGACAGCGTGTATAAGATTGAAAAAATAATCAGAAAGAAAGGGGACAAATATCTAGTAAAATGGGTAGGCTATCCTGAGACCAGTTGGATCCATAAAAACGATCTTCTATAAATTTATTTTTAATAGCTGTCATGGCTATTAAAAATTGATCAACCATCACTTATTGGGGTCCAGTTTAAAGCTTCGAAAACGGTTCGACAGATTTCTTCATTCTGCTCAAGTGTTTTCTTCATTTTAGGTAACTTAAGCGGTACCTGAAAATCTCTTTTCCGCAACAGATGAAATAAAATGTATTCTTTGCTGATTAAGTTTTTCCGCTCTGGAAACAATTCTTCATACTTATGGATAAATGTTAAGAATTCAACCAAGATCACATCTTCTAAGGGTATATTAAACCCATTTAACCATTTAGTAAGATTTTTCACTCTGCTTTGACTCCTCTGTTGCATCTTCATCATCAAATACAATTGCTTTCTATCTAGAGGACGTTTATGAGGATTGTATCTCAGCTCTTCATGGCATGTCATACAGACGTAAAATTCATAATCATCTTTTGTTATATATTTGTGCTTACACTCTTGAGTCTTATTTTCCATGGTCTTTGATTTGTCTAGACCAAAGAATCTTATTATTTCCATCATTTCGTCTGACATTTATTAATACAAGTCTTCTCTTTAAATAAGAAAAAATACAGAAATCAATTCAGCTTTCAAGGACCGACGAGCCATCCAACTTTTCATCATGTGAATGAACCCCCCTCAATATTTTAAGCATTTAAAGAAACGCATTTAGTATATAAAAGAATGCAAAGTTCAGTTTATCAAAATATTTACACACATTTAGATAACCTTCAAGCCCTGTATTCTAATGCAGGTGGGGAAATGTGTTCATTAGCATATGTATGTGAAAATTTGACACCACTTCTAGAATATCTCGGGAACGATCATCCTAGATTATTCGCTGATGTGAGGACATTTTTCCTTGCTTGCCTTGATCAAATGTATGACATAGTTTTTAGCGAAGAAAACGATGATTTGCGAGATGAGGGTTTAGAAGATTTAGATGAAGTACTTAGCATACTCGACAAACTAGTTTAGTTTGGATTGCGTTTTAATGGTTGTTAAACCATCAAAATGTCTTTAAATTTGAATGTACCCCCTCAATATTTTAAGTATTTAAAGAAACGAGATATATATATAAAGATGGAATCTAAAACCGTTCGGCAGTTGCAAGACTACTGTCGGGAACATAATATTCGAGGGTACTCGAAACTTAAGAAGGCGGAGCTGATTGAGCTCATTCAAAACCATAGTGGCTTTTCCAGTTTCCACAAGGACTTGTTCAACAAGCCGAGGAAGAAGAGGGAGCTTAAAATAAGGTGCTGTGGTAAGTTATATAAGGAGTCTAGCATAAATAAGCACTTGCAAACTAAGGCTCATCAAAACTATAAGCCTAAGAAGGCAACTACTAGTCAGGAGGATCACTTAGAAGATTTCAACAACATGCAGAGACTGCATCACATGACTCACCCCCAACTACGGGAATTTTGTCGAACGCATGACATTACAGGCTATTCCAAGTTAGGAAGGAAGGTAGATATCATATCATACATAGAAAGAGTGCTATTCAACCACCACTTCGGGTTTGATTCAGAGCTGTTTTCGGATACGCGCGAGAGAAGGCTATATACCTCCCATGAAGTTGAGACGGCTTATAAATCTCGGTTGAAAACGTATGACATCCAAAACGAGTACAATCTGATGCTTCCCGCAGATTTTTTGAACAATGTTTCATCGCTAGTCCGGGGTCTCATCACCAAACATCTAAAGAGGCTGCATGGTCTGAAGGTCAATTTCCAGTTCCTTTGCGACTATGAAAAGGGGAAGGATGACTCACTGATAGAAATGGAGAAGAACTTCAAAACAGAAACCGAGGTCGTCTTAGAATCAACTGATTTGGTGACCTTTTACAGATCGGTTATTCAAAAGTTATTGACGGAAATGGAGGAGTTTGTTGCTAGGGGTTCAGGTTGGAAGCTTGTCAGAATTAAAAGCCTTGAGGTGAGGATCAATAAGTACAACCCGCTGAGAGGATCATCCTACATTGATCTACCAAAAGTGATTAAAAGTAAGAAAGCAGTCATAAACGTACAGAATGAGGATAATAAGTGTTTCATGTGGGCAATACTCTCTGCCCTGCACCCAGCGGGAAAAGATGCCCAAAGAGTCACCAAGTATAAACCATATGAGAATGAGCTAAAGTTTGAAGGCATTGAATTTCCTGTAAAAATGGAAGATAGGGTACTCGGAAGGTTTGAAAAGATGAATAGTGTATCAGTGAACGTATATTCATATGAAGAAAAGACCAAAAATAAGGACATATACCCCTTGAGGATAACTCGAAATAAAGCAGATAAACATATCAATTTGCTCTACGTAAAAAACGAAGAAGGCAACAGCCACTATTGCTGGATAAAAGACATGTCAAAATTAATCAGCGCTCAATTAAGTAAACACGAGAAAAGAGTATACCCGTGTGAAAGGTGCCTGCTATTTTATCGCTCTGAGGAAGATCTGCAAAGGCATGAAAAGGATTGTAAGAAAAATCAGGCTGTTAAAATAGCAATGCCTAAGGAAGGTGATTCTTTAAAGTTCAAAAATTATCATAAATCATTACGAGTACCTTTCACGATAAATGCAGATTTTGAGTGTTTAACGAATAAGATGGATACTTGTGTACCTGATGAAAGTGCATCGTACATGCAAAAATACCAAAGGCATGAACCTATGAGTTTTTGCCTTTACATCAAATACAAACATGGAGACTATAAAGAACCCATCGTTTATAGAGGTCCCGATGCCACTAAAGTATTTTATGATACATTAAAGACAGAGGCCCTAAAGATAAAGGGAATTTATGACGAGAAGCAGCCAATCAAGATGACTGTTGAAGATGAAGAGCACTTTCAGAGAACTGATGTATGTCATATATGCGAGTTGAACATCCGAACAGAGCCATCACCCTATTCAAACGGGGAAAATCCAGACCACGAAAAAGTGAGAGATCATGACCATTTGCTCGACCCGTCAAAATGCGAATCAAACTACAGAGGTCCAGCGCATAACTTGTGCAACTTAATGTATCGAAACCCTTCCTTTATCCCAGTCTTCATCCATAATTTATCCGGATATGATGCACACCTGTTCATAAAGGAACTTGGAGGGGATAATGGAGACATTGACGTTATACCGAACACCGATGAAAAGTACATCTCATTCAGCAAGGAGGTGGGAGCAGAAATGGTGGAGACTGATAAAGGGAAGAAAGTCAAGGTCCCTGGAATAAAATTGAGGTTTATTGATTCATTTCGATTCATGGCCAGCAGCCTCGACAGTCTTGCGAAAAACGTAAAGGAATTTAGGGAGACAGCCAAGTACTTCCCCAAGGACAAGCTAGACCTCGTCACCCGAAAAGGCGTCTACCCATACGATTATATGGACTCGTGGGACAAATGCGAAGAAACCAAGCTGCCTCCACAGGAAGTCTTTTACAACCAATTGAATGAGTCACACATAAAGGATGAGGACTACGAGCACGCCAAAAGGGTATGGCAGGCCTTCAACATTAAGACATTGGGTGAATATTCCGATTTATACGTGAAGACTGATGTATTGATCTTGACTGATATCATAGAACATTTCAGGGATGTCTGCATAAAAACCTACAAACTGGATCCTGCATGGTACTATACAGCACCAGGACTCTCTTGGGACGCTATGTTAAAGTCCACTCGAGTAAAATTAGAGCTATTAAGTAATTATGATATGGTGCTTATGTTAGAAAAAGGCACAAGAGGAGGAGTATCCCAGTGTTGTAATAGGTACGGGAAAGCCAACAATAAACATATGAAAAGCTATAACAAAAGTAGAGAATCTAATTATTTAATGTACCTAGACGCCAATAATTTGTACGGTTGGGCAATGAGTCAGTTTCTACCACATGGCGGTTTTAAGTGGGTGGGGACTGATATTGATGTAACCAAAATAGCTGATGATGCAGGTAAAGGATACATTCTAGAGTGCGATCTGCAATATCCTGAACACTTGCATAATCTCCACTCGGATTTACCATTAGCCCCTGAGAATAGAATACCAGATGGTTCGAAGCAGTCTAAACTGTTAACAACGTTGTATGATAAAGAGCGCTACGTCCTCCATTACAGGGTTCTAAAACAGTATTTGCAGCTGGGGCTAAAGTTGGAAAAGGTGCATAGAGTGTTGGAGTTCAACCAGTCCAATTGGCTGCAGAAGTATATAGACCTAAACACTCAGATGAGAACCAAGGCAACTAATGATTTCGAAAAGGACTTTTACAAACTCATGAACAACTCCGTGTTCGGGAAGACGATGGAGAACATCAGGAAACGCCTCGACATCAGACTTCAGTGCGACCCCAAGAAAGCTGAAAAGCTTATAGCAAAACCTAACTTTAAAGGGAGAACTATATTCGATGAGAATTTGGTCGCTATACATATGAACAAAACTAAAGTGTGCTTTGATAAGCCCATCTATGTTGGGATGAGTATCTTAGACCTATCCAAGCATTTAATGTACGACTTTCATTATAATGTGATGAAACCCAAGTATGGAGAGGATGTTAAACTGTTATATATGGACACGGACAGCTTCATATACGATGTAAAAACGGAGGACTTTTATGAAGATATGAAAGGAATGATTGACTACTTTGACACCTCAGATTATCAGGAAAATAATAGGTATAAGATGCCAAGGGTGAATAAAAAGGTTCTGGGGAAAATGAAGGATGAGCATGCTGGAAAAATTATGGAAGAGTTCGTCGGATTAAGATCAAAAATGTATGCTTGTAAAACTGAAGTTGACTTAGTGAAAAAGTCAAAAGGAGTAAAGAAGTGTGTTGTGAAAAATAGGATAAGCTTTGAAGACTACAAGAATTGCCTATTCAAGCAAGAGATACAGCACAGAACCATGAATCTCATCAGAAGCACAAAACACGAGCTTCATTCTATACAGGTAAATAAGATTGCCCTTTCAGGAAAAGACGACAAGCGACACATATTACCGGATGGTATTAACACTTTAGCTCTCGGTCACTGTACAATAACAAATGAAGAATAAAGTATAATGATGAACCATGCGGGAAATATATTTTTTAATAGTTTTCGAACTATTAAAAGACAAAGAGTTGGGATTCTTCCTTCTATTTTACAGTCATAAAACAATTGTTTCCTTCAGCTCTCATCAAGACTCTCAATTATTTTTTGAAACTTATCTTCTAAGTTTCCTAAGCGTTCCATGAATTCTCTCGTTTCAGATGGGGTTATTGATGAAAGTATCATCGATTGAAGCTTCTGAAGTTCTGCTCGAAAGCTATAAATTAATGTGATGCGAGTGCATACCTTAATCAAATGGGTTTCCTTTTTATTCATTTCCATTTCTTTGTTTATATATTTGTTGTCTTTAAATACTTAAAATATCTCTCTTCTTGCGAAGTTCTGAGAAAAAGGGGGTGCTCTCCTTAGGGGGTACCCTTCCGGGTCAGCGACTTTTTGAGTGCGGGTTCAGTTTTTTTTATGGTTGGCTCTGACACCATTGTTCTT
>JAPDSC010005487.1:0-11116 GCA_026290005.1 Latrodectus geometricus
TATTAAGAAAAATAATTTTAAAATCATACCTGAAGCTAAATATCTTAAAGAGTCACAGCAAGTCTCTCGGCAGCAGGTATTGATTCTCTCATTAAAGTATCTTTCTTTTCAATAGAAGGTTTCACTATTTCGAGCAAATAATCGAAACTACTTTTATCCATTCGAACAAAATTTTTAAAAGCATATGGATCAGCAATTTCTAATTCTTTTAATAGGCAGTGGTAAGCACCAAACGATGGCCGGTTTGACAGCCAAGTTTTAGTCCACATTGTTCTATTATTATTTTTTTTATTTTTTTTTTCATAAATAATAAAGCAGCCGCCACTGTCATCATTGAAACAACTTTTATTTCGTCATTCATATTGAAATACAGAAAAAAAAAGCACAAATTTACTGAATTCGAAAGACACAACGTCTGTAAACAAAACAGCAATCAATGAAAAATCAGTTGTGAAACTACGATAGAAGTCAAATTATCGACTGCGAGAAATCGTATCATGTAAACACCACTCTCGAATCCGAGATCCGAGAAACCGATTTCTCGGTCTTGATGACGTCATATTGCTAACTCGGAGCGTGTAAACAGGCCTTTAGAATAAATTATATGAAAAGTAAATAAAGAAAGAAACGAAATATTATGTGAAGCGGAAAAATTTTTAAATTTTAGTGTAAATATTGTGTTTAGAAGATTCATTTTTAAAATTAATGTTTCATATTATAATTAATAAATGTTCTATATTAGTAAAGAAAATTAATTATATCAATTTTACTTGAATTATTACTATATTATTTACTTGAAACTATATTATCGTAACAATTTAACTTTCATAATCTTGAATCAGACAAGCGACAACTAAACTCCTCTGTTTTACTCAGTATTTTTACTTTAGAATGTTATTATAATAAATAAACGTTACGTTGCTTGCTCATATGCATCTTTGTATTTTATTTGTACTGTTTATTAGTATTTAATTGCTTTTTGTTTTAGTCTTTATTTATCAATAACCCCAAAAGTTTATGGGCCCAGCATGTTTTTAAATCTGCGTGAATTCTATACTTGCTAAATTTTGAAAAGCGAAGTGAACCGTGTGCTAGGCCTAACAGAGAGACGCCATGGATTTGAAAGTACAAATTGACAAGTTAGAAGGAGCGGAAAATTAAAGCAAGTGGAAGTGGCAAATGAAATTGCACTTTGAACAGTATGATCTCACGTCAATTATTGATGGAACTAAAATTTGTCCTGTCGCTGTAAATGGTGATGTTAATGTGGATGAGCACTTAAAGAAGGTGACAGAATGGCTACGTGATAACGCTAAGGCGGCAGCGCTTATTGCAGGTACGTTGAGTGCTTCGGTAGCAGATTTAGTAATGATGTACGTGAATGCGAAGGACATTTGGGACAAATTAGTGTTCTTGAGCAAAGCAGTATACAGAGACTTAATTTATTGATGACACAATTTTTTCAAGTCATTAGAGATCCTAATGACAATGTTGCAATACATGCAGCTAAAGTTGAAAGAATCTACACAGATATGAATAGTGAACTAAATCATATTGGATCAAGCAATATTCCAGAAGAATTACTGCACGGCAAAATATTGCTTACTGTGGGTCCGGAATTCCAGGAATTCAGCAATGTGTGGGTGTCTTTAGAGTCTGATAAACGAACAACCAAGAATCTTGTTGAAAAATTGTGTACAATTGAACAACGTATCAAATCTAATGCTGCTATGGATTATGGTGCATTTGTGAAAAATGGGGTAAGACTTCCTGAAAGGACTCCTGTTGGTAATAAATCTAGTAATTTCATGCAAAAGAACTGTTTTAAGTGTGGTTCGAATGCACATCTTTGTAAGGACTGCCCTAAGATAAAGTCAAATGTCTCAAAGCATAATAAAGGTGCATTTGCCGCTAGTGCAAACAGTACACATCCTGATGTTTGGATTTGTGATTCTGGTGCTTCACACCACATGATTGCTAACAAACAATACTTTACTTCATACAAACATTTTCCTGTGCCCATTGATGAATCACTTGCTGATAATAACAAAATCTATGCATATGGATCTGGCAGAATAAATATTGAATTTTATATTCAAGGTGAATGGTATGATGCTCACATGGAAAATGTCTGGTATGTCCCTGATGTGAAATGGCATCTCTTCTCTGTACAACAGGCAGCCAAGCACGGAGTTGAAGTAAAAATTACTGAAAGGTATGCTGATTTTTTTCGTAATGAAGAACTTGTTGCAGTTGTATCCTGGAGAAATGGCACATACATTATGTCCACGAGGGTTGTTATCCCAGCTAGTCCAGCTGAGATAAGTATTGCTACAGAGACTGAATCTTTGCAGATATGGCATGAACGCCTTGGTCACCAAAATAAGCGGCATGAACGAAAACTGCTAACTGATATGGGAATACCTGTAAGTCATGCAGTGAGAACTGAATTTTGTGATGGATCTGCTCTTGGAAAAGCTCATCGGAAACACTTCAAGTCGCGTCCCTATAGGGCGATGTCAACTGGTGAAATCATTAATGCTGATGTCAATTTCCTATGAAAAAACTGATAAAAACTTATTTCTTTACTAACGGAAGGTAAGGTTCACTTACCTTTCTATTTTCAAGGAGCTCCACGATCTTTTCTATAATCACATAATCTTTGAATCATTTTACAGTTCTCAAAGAACACAGAGGTCTTGTAGTTATATTTAAACACTTTAATGAACTGAATTTACAAAAAACACATACATTTAGGAATTTAACATGCACAACACACTACACTAAAAAAGCGAAACAAAAACACATCTCCTGTTCCATAGGCTTGTTTCCCCGAGCATAGCTCAGTATCAACTCACGTTCACTTGGCCGTGGCACTACCGTCGCACCACTGATGGGAGTTCGTGACAGCTGATGTTAATGGCCCTATGTCTGTGGGCTTCATTAGTGGTGCAAGATATTATGTTTGCTTTAAAGATGACTATAGCAAAAATCGTAAAATCTTCTTTTTGAAAAAGAAAAGTGATGTTAGTTGTTGTCTACGTATGTTTCTCAATGAAGCCTCTAATCTTGGCCATGTTGTGAAAAGTTTCCGTTGTGATGGAGAAGAATTTGACTGTGGTGAAGTTCAAAAGATACTAGCTGAAAAAGGTATAGCACTAAATATCAGTGTACCATACTCACCAGAGCAAAATGGCGCAGCAGAGAGGGAAAACCGAACAATTGTTGAACTGGCTCTTTCTATGCTTGCAACAAGTGCATTGCCTCGGTCACTTTGGGCCAATCCTTGTGAAACCGCAGTATATCTGCTAAATCACACTGGTTTATCTCCAGATGAAAGCAAAAGTCCTAATGAGCTTTGGACTAGTGAGCCAAAAATTAAACTTGACCGCCTGAAAATATTTGGAACTGAATGCTATGCACATTTACCAAATATCTTCAGACGTAAGTTTGAAGACAAGAGTGTTCGTGTTCATTTTGTGGGGTATGTAAACAAGAAAGACGGTTATAAGATCTATCTGCCCACGCAGAAGAAAATCATAAAATCTCGAGATGTTGACTTCCCACCAGAACGTTTGTGCACCATTTCTGTGACAGTGGAGGAAGACTTAAATAATAGGTATAAAGAAACTCGAATTGAAGGATGTAATCTATCTGAAGAACAAGAGCCTGTTAGAAAATCTGGAAGAAGCCGAAGCTCTCCTGCATGGAGGAAATCTGGAGGATATCTGATGACAAATATAGCTGCAGTAGAAGAATTTGAAAACCGTGAGAATCCATCCCCGTATTCTGTTTTTTCGTCAAATGAAAGTGACCTGTGGTTAGAAGCCATGAAAGAAGAAATAAAAGCCCTTCATGAAAATGAAACATGGGAGCTAGTTGAGAGACCCAAAGGTTGCAAAGTTATCAATTGTCGATGGGTGCTGAGGAAGAAATTTAATCCAAATGGTACTGTGGAGCGATACAAAGCTCGTCTTGTAGGAAAGGGTTATTCGCAAAAAGCAGGCTTTGATTAAGATGAAACATTCAGCCCTGTTGCAAGATATGACACTGTGAGATCTGTTCTTTCTGTGGCGGCAAAAGAAAATTTGCACTTACAGCAGTTTAATGTAAAGACTGCATTCTTGTATGGAACCCTTAAGGAGGAAGTGTTCATGTCACAACAAGAAGGCTTCAATGATAATAGTGGAACAGTCTGTAAATTGCATAAAAGTCTATATGGACTGAAACATGCACCTCGTTGTTGGAATCAGTGTTTTGTGAATTTTATGAGAGACCAGGAACTGGAAGTTAGTACAGCTGATCCCTGCTTGTTTATCAGGCACAGAGTTGAAAAGAAACTCCTTGTTGTTATTTATGTAGATGATGTCCTTGTTGTTGGGACAAAGTTGAAGTGGAGTTTATGAGTCAACTTAGTCATTCCTTTCAGATCACAAGGGGATCATTGAACCAGTTTCTAGGTATGAACATAACAAGATTGAATGATGGTTCAATTTTTGTGAATCAGTGTGCCTATTCGAAAAAAATTCTGTCAAAATTTCATATGGACTCCGCCAATCCAGTGTCAACTTCAACTGACAAAAGTTTTGTTTTTGATGATTCAGAAAACAAACTGATAGTGATAGAAGTCCCTTATCGCCAGGCTGTTGGCAGTCTGATGTACCTTGCAACTGCTACAAGACCTGATATAATTTATGCTATAAGCATTGTTTCGGAAAATCTTGAAAATCCCAGGACCTCAGATTGGTGTGCTGTAAAACGAATCTTTAAATATCTAAGAGGAACTACAGATTTTGGTTTGTTATATCAAGCAAAGTGTCATTCCAATGAGCTTGAAGTGTACAGCGATGCTGATTATGCAGGTGATTTAAAAACAAGACGCTCAAGAACTGGAATGGTCTCTAAATTTCCATGTGGAGTCCTCTCTTGGATGAGCCAAAAGCAGAAGAGTATGGTGTTATCTACTACAGAGTCCGAATATGTTGCGGCGAGTGAGATTGCTAAAAAACTAATTTGGCTGAAACATCTGCTCAGTGACATAACAAATCTCGAAACTCCCTCTCTTCTGGTAGATAATGCTAGTGGTGTGAAACTCGCCAAGAATCCTGAATACCATAAAGGGTCCAAGCACATTGATGTCCGTTATCACTTTGTGCGAGAAAAATTCACTGATGGTGAACTGATCATCAAGCATGTTCCAGGTAAATTGCAATTAGCAGACATCATGACTAAATCATTGCCTAGAGTTAGGTTCAAAGAACTGTGTACCTTGTTAGGACTGTTTTCATTTAATAGTCTTGTTAGTGAATTTTAATCCAAATAAGTTGTGGCTTGTGGAGGAAGTATTGTAACAATTTAATTTTCATAATCTTCAATCAGACAAGCGACAACTAAACTCGTCTGTTTTACTCAGTATTTTAACTTTAGAATGTTATTGTAATAAATAAACGTTACGTTGCTTGCTCATATGCATCTTTAATTTTATTTGTACTGTTTATTAGTATTTAATTGCTTTTTGTTTTAGTCTTTATTTATCAATAACCTCAACATATATATCGTACCAGAAGAGTTAAAAATCGATTCACAACATCAATCTGAATTCAACCAATTTCCTGGACTCAGCAAGCTAATAGAAAATGTGAGAGACATGGTAGAAAGCATTACTCTCTTCTTTCATAAAACTTATAAGATCATATAAAAATTGTAATAAATGTAGCAAATAAATAATACAAACATACATTTTAAATATTTGCGCATAAGTGATATCGGTGTTTCTTTTTAAATAAATGTAGATATTTTTAGAACTAAAAAATTTATATTTTATGTTACAAAGTAATAGATTTCTGATTTTTTTTTTCAACATATGCAAGTACTTAAAGGCTACGGTGTTTCCCCCCCCCCCCAATTATTTTCTGAACATTTTGCATTACTTATTTCAATAACAAATAAATTACAATTGAAATTTTTATGGTAATATATATTTCATAAATCTGAGTAACAACAAGCTATTTAAAAGAAAAAGATTAAAATTTATTTTTAATTCATCAGATCAATTGAAAGTAGAGAATGGAAAATTATTTAAATTTCATAAATTATTTAAAGGTGATAATAATGGATTTCGTAAATAATAAAACTGAATCTTCTTAATTAATTTTACGATGAGGAAATAATGAATATAGCATTATAGATTATTAGTATTCGTGCTTATACCTTATATGTTATATATCATTTAATTTGATTTTTATTTGCATTCAGACTATGAATAAATTATATGAAAAGTAAATAAAGAAAGAAACGAAATATTATGTGAAGCGGAAAAAATTTTAAATTGTAGTGTAAATATTGTAATTAGGTGTTTATTTCTAAAATTAATGTTTGATATTATATTTAATAAATGTTCTATATTATTGAAGAAAATTAATTATGTAAATTTTACTTGAATTATTAAAGGGCAGTTTTCTTTAGTTATATTATAATTGCTTATTCTTCCAAATAAGAAAGAAGAATATTATTCGGATGAACAATTCATATTTTTTATCCTGTAGAAAGACACTGAAAAAAATCAATAAATTTTATCACTGTCTTTCTAATCAGTTACAGAGATATAAATTTTACTTCAATTACTGAAAACAAGAAATCGAGGTAATCTTAATAATCATTTTAATGCCGTTAAGGGCTCTTTTATAACCGATAAAAGTATAACGATAAATGAAATAATATATTACGTGCTTACATCTTAGGACTAATAAAAGTTTTACTTATTGCATAATATATCTAGACAGATATAGTATGCTATAATAAGTAATATTATGTTATCAAAGTCTAATAAATTCAATTAAATGAAATTTTATAATAATTATAATTAAAACAATTTTCATGGCTAAAAGATTTTATAATCATATAATCATACTTTTTAGATGAATGTTTTTAGATGAAATTTTTTAATTAAGCTATGACAAATTTTCAAAAACTCTGATTAAATTATAAGTAAATTATTTTTTTCATAAAAGAATAAAACAGTTATCATTATTTTCTTAATGTTCATAAAAAATATAGACTATTAGTTATAAATTTATGACTGCCTTATAAAAATATAATAATGCTATATAATTTAATTGTTTCATAAAGGGTTTCAGTTACTTTTATTTTTAGTTCTAGATTACAGCACAAAGAAGTTTGATGAAACCTGTTAACAAATTTATCAGTTTGAAATTATATAATTATAAAGTAAATGTAACATAAGCATCATCAATAATTATAAGATTTCGAAAACTTATATTTTTCTGAAGTTTCTCTTATTATTTATCATTCGGAAAATTAATTGCTATACGATTGAGAAAAATTGAAATTAGAGATTTTTTAAAATATTTAATTTGATGACAATGAACAATTTGATTATGACAACATACTTTTTAATTATATTCCTTCTAACTTTATTTAACTTCAGCTACCATCTCATCTGAATGATTAGATTTAATTTCAAAATTGAAAAAATATTACCTTCTATAGAATGTTTTTTAAATTTATTTAATTTTTTATGTTGATTTGGAATTTTATTTTCTTATTTTTGGTAATGTAAGATAGATATTTTACGGTTAATTAATGATTCTGTAAAGAATTATTTAGTTTATACAAAATATTTTATAACATAATAATGACATCAATATACAGCATATAATATTTAAACTGTGAACTTCCACGTTGATCTCGAAGCTGATACTACCGAAAATTAATATAGTTATTCAATTCATTAATTAGAGCAAATTTTAAAGTTTGAGAAAGTAAAATAAAACTTTCACAGATAGATAAAGAAAAAGATGGAGAGTGTTCACATAAAATAAGGTTAAGGAATAGAGAAAGTTTGATTTAAGAAAAAAAGAAATGAAGGATGAAGGTTAATTAAAATTTTTTTTAAAATGCTTAATAAATATCAGTTTAGAATTAATTTAATATACACTTTCAGAATTTGAATGTAATCTAAAATATTTTGCTAAATTGGTATACTAGCAGGAATTTTCAATTTGTTCATTCAATTTCCTTTATCAAATAATATGTTTATTTTAATTATAACTTTTATGGATAAAAAAAAGTATTTCAAACTCTTCTAAATGAAAACTGATTCATTAATGAGAATTCTTTATTGAATTATATATATTTTAAGTGCTTCAAACATTTGATAGTAAAAAATTAAATTTAGAATGAAATATAGATTTTAATCTACTTTGTAGAGAGTGAAAGAATGTTTTTCCTAATAATGTGAGTCTCCAAATACACAATTTGTGTGTATTTGCATAGTACTCACATTAGTGTGTTTAAATGTACGGAGAAAAAGTCATTGTTGTGTTTAAATTTACCGCTTACTATTTACATCTTTTTGGTTATGTGTATGAAGATAACATAACGTTATAGTTTTTTTCAAAAAATAAACTAAAAGTAATTTTTAATAGAAACTTTAACCAGAGTAATAGTGATTTTACTTAACTTTAACCAGAGTAATAATAATGAACTATGTTATTCTCATGTGGGAAGAAGCTTCTTTATCATTATAATCATTTCAAAAGACAAGTGCGATAAAGTACACTACACCGCCAAATGATTTAAGTCTGTAGATTATTTGGCCCGGATGAATTCTTTTTTATAATAAATTTCGACATGCTCATATAATAAAAAAATTTTGTGTAAAAGCCTTATTTTTTAAGTTTTAGCTTTGAATTTTATAGGATTTTCTTTAAATTTCATTTAATGAATAATTGGAAAATTCTATATGAAAATTTTATTTAGAAATATATCATATTTCTGTTTAGAAACTCAGGATACTGTTTGGAAAACGTCTTTATAGTTCAATTACAGAAAATACTTGGAATTCGTAGTATTAAAAATAACAAATTATGTTAAACCACAAAATTTAAAATTTCAGTTGGTGAAAACTGTGGTGGTTTGTGATGAAATTAAATACTGTGTCAAATTCGCAGCAGATAATAGAATTTCAGCGAGAAATGAATTAAAATGCTTCACATAACAAATATTTGTGATGTACTGCATTGAAATAAATAGTGTAAAATGAAAAACTAAGATTTCTTTGGAGCAAATTTAATGTCTAGAAAGTTAATTTGTTTTGAATCAATTAATAATAAAATGATAATAAAATAATAATAATTAATCAAACATTAATAAATTATTAAAAAAATAAGCAGATATTCATATGTAAATAATGGAAAAACATACTATTTGTCTTTATTTATTTTTATTTTTTACACGGAAGCACAAGGGGGCTGGCCACCAGACCTCGAAGCCCGATTTTCGATTTTTGAATTAGAAAAATTTTAAAAAAATTATTTATAAAACTTCTTCTCGAGATCGCTGCTCGCCGATAGCTGATTCCGGGGTTGTACCAGCTCCTTTTGAGAAACAATTCTGGCGACCATCTTTTGGAAAATTTTCCGTTTAAAATATTTAGGATATATTGTTCCTTTTTATCGACGGGGAATGTTGTGTGTGTGGGGGAGGGGGAAGAGAGAGAGACAGTCTACGTGTCCTACACTACTATTCCTGCGCTATTCACTTATCTGCATTTTCTAAATGCACGGGCAACGCCGGCGGCTACAGCTAGTCTAAAATAAAGAGGATGATGTTTATAATACTTTCAACAAACTATTGAATAAAGTTAAACATTTAATCATCAATTAATATTAAAATAACATGTAAAAGATATGTTTTTATCATTATGGATATGAGTGAAAGTAAACAAAAACTCTTTAACTTAACAACAGGTAAACGTATTTTATACAAACTATTTATTTACAGAAAAGAAATATAAAACAATTACAAATTTATAATAAAATAAAACAAATGCATAGTTGAAAATTTAAATTCAACTTCAAAATAAAACTACTTCAGGAATCGGAAATTTGATAACATTGTTATAAAGGATAAGACATTTTGTCAGTTGCACTAACTAATATGCACACATCATTATTTTTTGTTCATAGATATTGAGAAACACAAAAATAAGACATTCTCTACATTTTTAACAAAATGCATAAAAACTGAGTATACATATATAATATATAAAATATGGTTTCAAATGTTAAATAAAAGAATAGTAAATATCCTGCATTGTTATTATTTTAAAACTCTTTTTTAACCTTAGAGAAATTTAAAACTCCGAGGATTAATTCTATTCTCATTTCAAGTCCTAGGATTAAATGTTATAAAAATTTTAACAATATCAATAACATTTAAAAATACTTAACAGAAAAGAAGTGCATTTGAAAGAAAATAAGAAAATTACATAAATGCATAAAATTCAAAGTTTTAAACTGAAATGTCTAATTTTAATAGATTTATGTGGGCTTTTTCAGATTATTTTTCCTTTTATATAAATTAATTGAAAATAAACTTTGACATTAAGCATGCAGATCTAACTGAACTCTTTTCAAATTATTTCTTCCAATGTTCGACCGTCTAAAATAGACTTTGATATTAAGCATGTATAAATAACTGTTTTTTAAATTATTTTAAAGTAACACTTATAGTAAATATTTTTTTAAATATTATTTCTAATGATTATCCATCTAAAGTATATTTTAATATAAGCATGTACAATTAACTAACTAATAACATCTTTAAAATTTTCTATGTTTTTCTTTCATTTAAAGTATATTTTGATATTAAGCATATAAATTTGCGTAAAATATAGATCCTTTGAAATCATTATTTTTAACGTTTGTCCGCCTAAAAGAATTTCATATAAAGCATGTTCAATTAACTTTTAAATAACAATTTTAAAACTATTCCTCTTCAGGTGCTTTACCCTATAATAAAATACTTAGGGGTATAACTTTTAAGTTTGTAATTTAGAAAGAACTTGGATTTAAAGAGTGATTTTATATTGTTTGGGTAATCCTTATTTTGTAGCTATACCCATAAGGGTAGGTCTTATGTATAACAAAACATCAGGACTATAAATTCTTTCCCATGAAACGTTTGAAAATCCAGCCTTGTCGATGGAACCTTCGACAGTTAACTTGCCCAGTTTGCATCCGTTAAAATAGATTTTCCATAATGGGAGTACTGCCCGTTGTATTAGATATTTAATTCCACGATCATGATAACC
>JAPDSC010005489.1:0-32612 GCA_026290005.1 Latrodectus geometricus
ACTTTTATTTGTATTTATAAATAATTCATAATTATATTTTGTACATATTAAATTATAAAATAATATATATATATATATATATATATATATATATATATATATATATATATGTTACCGTGAAAGTCCGAAATCTGGAGATTGTCGACATTCGCTGGTGAATGTCAACATTCACGTAGTCGCTTGGTGTATGTCCGAAATTTGCTAGATATCCTCATTTCTCACTTACACCGGCAAATGTCGACTTCCACAATGCACTAATGGAGAATCTTGAATATGCGTTTCATCTCTCCGTATCCGGAGAGGAGAAATGCAGATTTGCATTTTCTTATCTCAATATTTCAGGCGTGAAAAACGTCACATGTGTGACGTAACTTATCGCCTCTCTTAGAAAGGAGGAGTGACCAATCACGGTGAGTAGAGGAAGTGTAGAAGATTTTTAACCCGCGGGACAAACCTGACAACAAACAAATTAAAAACAAATTAAATGCTGTGGTGGAAAGGGAAGCCCGGGAATGGCCTTCTGTTATCTCCTTTTCGAGCTCTTTAATCATCTTTTCAAGTTCCACCAAAGCTTGTCTGTGATTGTCGACATATACCGGCGATGGTCCGAAAGTGCAAGAAATGTAATCAATTGTACGGTCTTTCACAAACGGTCATAACGGGAACATTCCCTAGAGAATAGTTTTCAACACGATAATGAACAGTTATTCTTTGAATGGTTACTACTTGAGATTAGTTGAGACCTTTTGTTGCATCCTTTCTGGCTCAAAATTTTAAGAAACACTCCAAACTCACTGTGCACTACACGATATATCATGTATTTATATTAGATGCAGTGTAATTTAATTTTAATCAAATGTTTTACTTGTTTTTCAGAAAGATATTACATTTTTGCTTTGAATTTTAATCAATTACTTACATAGATACAACTAACATGAAATATTAACTTTTGCTGAATTTTTATCTTTGTTTACTGATTTCTCAATATGGTACACATAATTTCTGTAGTAAAAATTTTGATTGGAAACTTTAATTTTCATACAATCACAGATACAGTATTTTTTATAGAGTAACCTTTTTAAATAGGGTTGTATAATAAATAGTGCTTTCTTAATTAAAGTGAAATATCTCCTATTAAATTGCATTGATGGTATTGTTCTGCAAATATATGTCATCCAGAAAAGCCATACCAATCTATTCAACATTCAGGAATTAATTCAACAGAATTCCAATTACCGTGAACATTTGATTTGAAATTCAAGCAACAGATGAATCAAAGTTATTGACATAGAATGAATAATTGAGGTTGGTCTTATTAATGCACTAACAACGTGAAATTCAAATTAATAAATCTGCTAAGTAACACGATCAGATTACTTTAAATGAATATCAAAAATAAAGAATAAAAAATTAAGCATATATGGAAAAAAATAGCAAAAATAAAGTACATTAGCATTAATGAATCTAAAACAAACTAAAACATTTTAATTAATGCTTATTTACAATGAAAAATGTACTTTAAGCAAATATTTTGAAATTAATTTATAACAGTTGAAAATCACATTTAATAGAGATTGGGAAATTTTTTAAAAGCTAAAGTATTTATACTTATACGTCGTAGAAATTAAGAAATTATCAAAAAAATTTGAATATATCTTGGTTTTGTTAGCTATATTATTTTGAGTACACTTGAATAACAATTTCTTATTTTTGAACATTTCCTTCCAATAATAAGGAAATGAAACACAAGAATATATGTGTTACGTGGTGAATTCAAAATTCTTCTTTACATAAAATAAAATCGTGCAAGGCCTAACTTTGACTTAATGTCGAAGCATAACATTTTTTATAAAATAAGAACGAAATAAAAAAAATAAAATCCCAAAGGGGTTTAACCCAAATAAATTCTAACAATTAACATGTAACATTTAATTTGTAAGAAAAATGCGAAATGCATTTTTCTAGAACAAAGGGGAAAACGTTATCGAACAATGGCGTACCAAGTAACAGTAGCTCGCTTTGGCTTTATCAAATCCTGCGTAAAGAAAAAAATAATATTTACTCAACATGCTTAATTTAGGACACAATAGAAGAATCTTCTTTTTTTATTGTTGCTGTTTACAAGAACATTCTATAGGATGCAGTTTATTTTACTATTTTATAATTTATATTGAACATATATTTACATGGACATTCAGATTTAGTTAGAAATATTTTTTTGAGAAATTAATTCAAAGATCTATGTAAATATAAGGAATAAAAACAAGAAAAAAATTACCGAGGCGCAGACATCGCAAAAATTGGTTTTTAAAGAAAAAGCCAGCAAGAGCAAAATTCCATCAATGCAATGTTGAATCCAACGCCTGACTTCTGAAATGAAAGCCCGAACAACATCGTTTTCTCAAACTTCGCATTGCCGAAGAAACTTCAAGAAATCAATCTTGAGAATTAAAAAATTCAACCATCAAACGATATATATATATATATATATAATTAAAGGAAGTCCTTTTAGCATATATTTTTAAATACATGAGAGAAAATACGTTATATAATTATTAGCTTCAGAGCAAATTTGATGGAGTAAATTTTACGAATTGGAAATTGTTTTCTTAGTTTATATTTAAGAATGCATAATTTATTTTGTTGCATTTGCTACCAATATCAACCAATGGAAAAACGCTTAAAATTGCTTACAATGCCAAAAAAGTTAAACTGCTTAAAGTTAACAAAAATTAGAACTTTATAAGTGCTGATATCATTTGTGCATGTGTGTGAAAGTTGCAAAGGGTACAAATGATCATGAAAACTCATCATAGCAGCAATAATACACCGTAAACTGTGTTAACTTCACCTGTCTACATTTTATCCAATTTTACAAACAGGAATCTGGTTGAAACACTTTATTGATAAAATTTAAATAAAAATGTACATTTGGAGCTGTTTTGTCTGTAAATAAATATGTTTTTTACTAAATATTAAAAAAAATCAAAAAAGCACAGAAAAGGCTGAAAATTAAATTACTTTTGTATTTTCAGGAAGAAAAAAAATATTGTTAATGAAGGCCAAATTAATCGTATTTAAATAAAAAAAGACGTTAGAGTATTTCTATAGGCTACTAGTCTAGTTATACATTGGGTATAATGTCTAGCTAGACTATTTATGTAGCTTGACATTGTTATTTCAAAACAATGTCAAGATACATGAATGACTTTAGAACAGTCATTCTCGACTCTCTTTATAAACTCGCATTTATCAGTAAGTTTAGAAACATAATATTTTATGAATGTTAAATATACATATGTTCTCTGAATATGAGGATATCAAAGTCGTGTATCAAATCCACATTAATTTTTCTTACTGAATATTGCAACTTTGAAATGCAAAAAAGATTTTAAATACATGTTTCTATTTTTAAGATTCTTGATTAAATTTCAAAGAAGCCAGTTATCAGTACAATTAAAATTAATAATAATGATGAGTAAAAAAGTATATAAATATCATTATGTCTGATTGCTAGGATTCTTTTGTCATATTTCCGGTAAGTGAGTTTGCCATCTTGGAGCATACTTACTTACCGGAAATATGACAGAAATTACGGGAAAATTACAAAGACCCACCTTATTTTAAGCTCCAAGATGGCATACATACCAGCATCCGGTAAGTATGCCATCTTGGAACTTAAAAAAAGGTGGGTCCTTGTAATTAAGAAGCAGGGAAAAAGTAGAAGACATCAAAACTTGACCTGCAACCTCCAGGAGTATCATTTCAAATGGACAATAGTGCAACCATGGTATATTTAACGTACACAAGCCCCATTAGCGATCTAGAAAGATCTTTGGCTGGGGTTCAAACACATTACACGTCGATAACGAAAATGAAAATGAGAATAAATACTCGAACAGACCAGACCAGAGCCACCGGATCTAAATATAAATAAAGGGATTTTTTCACGAATTTGTATTGCTTAAACTAAGGAGGATAGTTCAAATTGGAATACTTTAATATTTTTAATTTAGTTATTAAAATTTTGTTTTTAAAGAAAGCATTATTTTGGAATATATTTCTTGCAATATTAAATCTATTCAGAATCATTTTTATTTTTTGAAAAATAAATATAAAGTAAAACTTCTGCATGTGCAAATTTTAATTAGATTTACTTAATTTGACATGTGT
This sequence comes from Latrodectus geometricus, assembly GCA_026290005.1. Classification (NCBI taxonomy): domain Eukaryota; kingdom Metazoa; phylum Arthropoda; class Arachnida; order Araneae; family Theridiidae; genus Latrodectus; species Latrodectus geometricus. The sequence goes on from JAPDSC010005489.1 coordinate 4,174, forward strand.
AACCTTTATTTAGTATTCTATGCTTAGGTATAACAAAGAACACGTTTATAAATTTTTTTTTTTTTTATTAAAATATGAATTTAATTATTTTATTTTAGAGAGAATAACAGTTAGTTTAATTACAAGAATAAATATATTATGTCAAATATATTTTTTTATGTATTCTCTATATCTTAACAAATCAACATTCCTTTGTAGAAAATTCATGCTTCACTCTATAAGTGACTTTTCAAACTTAATGATATAGTTTAAATTTGAAGTTATTTTTAAATTAACATTGTAAAATGTTTTTTCTGTTCATTTATTGAAGGTAAAAATCATAAATTACAACCCTGAACACGACAATTAGGAAAACGAATCATTCCGTTAATTAATAACAAAAATAAATTAATTAAAATCCTTAATTTCTACTTATAAGCTAATACCGTTATTGCCCTGCATTTTTAATACAGTTATGACCCTGCATTAGGGAGATTCAAATCACAGTAAAAAACATTCAAGGATTTTAAAATGATGAGAAATAACATAATGAAAATAATGAGAGAATAGGTCCAGTCACTTGCTCTTCTATCAATCCCAAGCGATAGATAAATTCATGTTATTGTAAATGTTGAATATAATTAGAGTTAAAGGAAAGTAATGTAGAAAAAGAAGGAAGGAAAATTCGAAAGTGATTAGGAATAATTGTTATAATTGCTTTTGTCTTATGAGATAAAGATGTTTTAAATATAGTTTAGAGCTCTAACATCTGGTAAAAAAAATTTTGTTCAATAAGAAAGTAATTATTAGAGACCGATCAATAGTATTTTTTCTCATTGTAAAATCTAGAATATAATATATTACTCATTAAAGAGCGTTAAAAACAAATAAAAATCTATTGCATTTATGTCTTCAATCTTTACAAAGGGGATGAATTTTCACTAGCTATTTTTTTCAAAGTATTTATGATCCAATTTAGAAAAAGCTAGCATCATTACATTGTTTATTAATAGCAAAGAAAAATATCAAAAGTAAAAAAATTAGATTAAGAAATTTAAAAAAGTACTAGCAGAATGTCTTAATGATAGTAAATGATAGTTTTGTTAAATGTTTTCTATGCAAAAACTCGAGAAATGGACTACACTAGGGCATGAAACCACTTTTGTTTTGAAAAATGAATGAAATTATAACATTTTTGGGTATTTGTCACCTCTTAGGGTAATCCATTTCATGTCAGCATTTTTTGTCTTCTTCTGAATTACAAGATAATTAAAGCTCAAACACATTTATTACCAATATTAATAGAAACAGTAGATTATTCGTTGTGCTTAAAGTTTAAACTCAACGAGAATAATATATTGTTGAATTCATAACCATTAATAAACGTTTGTCGGAATTTTATCCAAGTCATAATTTTTAACTGATACTACACATAAATATGTCATCAAGTCAATGATGGTAACGGAATGATAACTACTTAGGAGCAAATTTTGTTCTTTAATTGACGAATGTTAGCAATAAATAATAAAAATTACATATTTTTCGTTGTACTTCATGCTCATTTGGCGAATGGCTACTTGAACAAATTTTAGAAATCCTTTTTTACAGTTATTAATGACTGACTATTTTGGAATTTTTATTTAACTATTTAATTTGCTGTCCTTAAAATTATGATATCAGTGCTCATTGTAAGCACTCATGAGCTTCTCCCTACAGATTGTTACTCTAAAACATGTCATCAAAATAAAGAATAAGGATTTTAAAAGGACCAATGAAAATTAACAGCTGTTATAATTGCCATAATTAAAAATTTGAATTTTTGGCGCTCTATGCTCCCAGACTGAATACACAGAGCAGCAGCTGAAATTAATGTCTGAAGTATTGACAGTTAAAACAACAGAAACCAAAAGTTCTCTCTCAATCTCGAGTTAGATTTTAAGAAAGAAATAATCTCAGGTTAGATGTTTTATTTAAGTATGATTTTAAAACAAATTAATTTAATATATATTTTTAAATCCCATGAGAAAAATCACTTGTAATTACATGATGAAAAAATATTAAATTTTATCATCATGTGAAAGCAATATTATATTAATTCATACCAATAACTTAAGATTTGTATTAATAATTACATTTACAGTGAAGTATCTGAATATATGTAAGCATATTCAATATTTTGAATATAAGAATTACATGCAAAATTTTGCATATCCACAGTATAAAATATATAGCAGGAAAATCTTCAAATTAAACACAAGCACAATTAAACTTAGAAAATTATGATAAATAAGGCATTGATTTAAATGGGCAAGACAAAAGTCTTGAGGATTGTTTTATATGATTTCTATAGCATATCTTAAAACAACAATGTGTGAAAAAATTGCTTACGACAACATTTTTCTGCAGGAAATTTTGCGAATAGAATTGGAAATCCTATCTTTGTCAAATGTAAAAATTCATGTTCTGATTATACGAGAAATGCCAGGAAAGTTGATAAAAGAATCATAATTTTTTTCTGCGAAATCTAAATCACATGTCAGTATAAATTATTGATTCCTAAATTCCACTTCGGGCAAAGAAATGAAAAAAAAGGAAATAACTTGTCTCGGAAATGTAAAGCGAGTTTATTCGATTCTTATTTCTTTCGAAGTCATGTCAGTAATGTTCCTTTGATCTTGTCAAATAATATAAGAATTCATCATAAAAATTTTAAAGAAGAGCGAATGTTTTGCCTATTTCTTTATTTTATTGCTTATTCGTGTTAACCTCAAACAAAATAATGCTAACCTCAAATAAAATTTTATAATGTTTTTTTACAATGCTCAGAAATTATTTATACATATTAAATATTCTAAGCAATTTTGTAATTTATTTCATATTTGTTTTCATTCTAATATAGAATTTATTTAATATTAATAATTGCTTTTAACCATAAAATTTATTTTTATGTAGTACAATTATAGAAAATTTCACTAATTTATATACAATATATAAAATTGAAAAATGTTTCTATGATGTTGTGGGACCGCAAGTTCCATTTTTTGTAAAATTAATATGCATTAATGCTTAAAATTAAAAACGAAAATTTTGTTTATAGATATAAATCTCAGATATCTTAATAAATGTTTAATTTTACATACATGATTTATGCAAACATTTTCGTAAATTTAGTTTCAAAACTCACAAACTTCTTCTCTTATTCAAAATTGTATCCATTATAAGAATTATGATGTAATGAACCTAAAAGTGAACTTCCTTATATTGTTGCACTTAGGAAAATTTCGCTCAAGAAACATATTTACAGTGTGTATTAGTTTCAATTAAAAAAAATTAATGTAAAACATAACGCATACACTGTTAAAAATATTTTACATAGACAATAAATACATTGGGGGGAAAAGTGAATATCAGTTTTATATCTAATAAACCAATTTTATTTGTTTCAAGAAGAATTTAAATCCATTGAACACTTTAATTTTTGGAAAGCCCCAACGAATTTGCGTTTGTTTATCTTCTCGGTTTTATCTTCAAAAGTTAGCTATTGTTTTCAATATTTACGGTCACACTTTCATATTTTATTAATTAGACGAGAATACATAAGTTACAATGAGTTCTGAGACATTATAATCATTGATAAAAAGGGAATCGAGCTCAATCAGTACTAATGTTAAGTATTAACCATTCAGTTGCTGATCTGGCAATCAGCGAATTAGGATTTAACTAATTTAATTTAACATGCCCACCCCATACTTAGTTTGGAATAAGTAAAGATGTATTTTGCGAACGAAAACTTACTTAATGTATACCACTTGGTATTTCTGTTGTTTCAACTTTCAATATTTGGTATTTGGTTGAGAACAAACGATTATTATTTACAAATCATAGAAATTTATTTTCTAAGTCAATAAACTGAGCCATTTGATGCTAGTTGGGTAGAAACGCAAAATATATGTTCTTTTTATTTTTTCTAAAAAATAATTTTGTAAAATTCTCATTGATTTTAAGAGAAATTACTTTTATTTTTAGTAATGTACCAAGCCCTTTACGAAGAATAGTTTCTAAAATTGGGTTATAAAATGCTTATGAAATATCAATATAATATCATCTGGGTTTTTTCACTGGATATATACAGTTACTCAAAGAAAATTTTCGTATAAATTATAATGTTTGAAAATCTTTCATCAAAAGTTTACAAAATTAACATTCATTCATTAAGTCAGTATGTGTAGAGTTTAAATACGTTAAACATTTATTGAATGAAACGAAAATATGTAAATTAGTGGAACATAATCGGAATACTTTATTAAGAAAATAGACTTTAAACACCCACTTAAAATAAAGAGAGTATTCTTTGCTATGCTATTGAGAAAATAATTTATGAAAATTGATACATAATAAATATTTTAGTTTTTCTCTTAACTGAAATAATGTGATGAAAAATTTCTAGGAAGCTAGAAGCAAATTAAAGTGAGGCAGAAATATTTCTATAGTTAAATATGATTTGTTCTGCGGTCTACAGACATTGGAAAAGTTTGAAACCATAAATTTGACATAAGGATTTAATTGAACATGCTCACCATACTAAGATTGTAATAATTAATTGATGGATTTTACGTTCGAAAACTTGCCTAATGTATGCAATCTGATACTTCTGTTGTGTCAACTTTCAATATTTGTTCGAAATTCAATATTTTGTTAGTTTGAGAGCAAAGGATTATTATTTTACTAAAACTTTTATCAAAGTAAGGTTTTCAACTCGAGAAATATTTGAGATTATTCGAGGTATAAATACAATAAACATTATTCAGGTTAGAAAATTTTCTGTTAAAAATATTGAGAAGTTAGAGTCATCATCAGTAATATTTAGAAAGACATCGGTTACAAGATAAAAGCAAACGTATGAGGAGATAAAGTCAAAACACCTTTTTCAAATTAGAGATAAATGAAGGGATGAGAATTGAGATAAAATTCAAACTCATAAAACTCATTTTCTAAAACACTGACATATTATTTTTATTCGACTTGAAGGGAAGAAAAATACAAAGTTTTCAAATCAAAAAACATTGTTTCTTTTCATACAACAGAAAAATCGTTTTTAGTCTGTCTAAAAAGAAGACAATGTCTGTATCTGGTTAGTTCCTTAGTAAAGAAATCCACATTCCTTCACATACTTCCAGAGGAAATCATTTATGTTTACATCTGAAGTAATGCCATACTTGTTGCTATTATACAAGAACTTAACTTAGTTCTCCCTTAATATAAATGAACATAAAGTTTTGGCGGCTACAAAATACACTATTAAAGTGTACTGTAATTTAATCCATGTAATTTTTTTAGAATAAGAATTTTTTCCTTCTTAAGAAATTCTTATATTCAAAAAAGCAGTTATATAAAATTTCTAATTTTGAATTTTGAACCCATATTTTCTAAAATAGTTAGATTCTAAAAAATTTATGAGGGTTTATGAAACAGTTAAAACTCGTTTTAAGCCTCCCTTTATATTGATATCCAATTCCATCTAGTAAAATTGAGAAGAAATGTATTTGCTTTTAAACCTTTTTCTCATTCACTTGATACACTGACAATTGTCTTGCAAAAAAATTATGCTAGCATCTCTCTTAATCGATTGTATGTACATTTGATAATATCACTTACCATTGAAAAACCATGCTTTAATTACCGCATCGATCAGACTTTTAATTGAATAAAAGAAAAATATTTCAATAAAAATGAAATTATTTTGTAAATTTATATGTATGCACTAATTTTTTAAAAAAAAATCTATTGTTATCTTTGCATTATTTTATATTCTACTAGATGTACACATTCACTTAATTATTTATATTCACTTTCCAAATAATTTTTTTTATGGCATTTTCGAAATCTATATACATTTGCCACTTATTTGACAATTCTCCTTTAAACTGTCAGTGGTAATTTGTTCTATTTGTGATTCTAAAAATTCTTATAATTTATATTTCTTCCTCTCAATAACTATTTTATGTATTTTACAATGGTAATTTATCAAAGTTAGCTTTAAAATAAACAGTTGCTTGAATAATTTATTATAGTAATTTGAATAAATAATGTCTCTTGTATTTAAGCATTCATTTTTGAAATATTTTATCTTATTCATTCTGTTTTGAAACACTAATGTTAATTAAATTTTTGTTTGCATTGTAAATCTTTTTGTGAAATAAAAATTACTTCATTTGTTTTGGAAACAATACATTGATTCAGCTTGTCAAGAGAATAGTAAATATTCAATATGATATCTAGAAAACAGACTTTTTAGAAGCTGCTTTTTATTCAAAAACATAATTAGTAAAACACACAATTTAATGCATTAAAAATTTTAACTTATTCAAAGTATTATTAGATATCAATGATAAGAATTTTATCTTAGGGAAACATACACAAAATAATACATGGAAATTTCACTAAAATTTATCAACATAAATATTTTATTTACGAGATTAAGAGATTAGTATTTATTAAGATCTTCATATAATAAACAAACAAGTGAAATGTATCCATTTAGTTTTTTTTTTTTTAATTTAATTGAAAAGTGAATTAAATTTAATAATACAGTACTTGAATAACAACGTTAAAAATAATTTTTAGTAAATTGAAATAAATTAATGTACTTGATTAATCTAAAATGCCAGTGTAATATGATTTTGAACTTATTATCTACAATACAAAATTTATGTTATTTGAAATCGTTAAATAGTATCCCTCCAAAATGAAAAACGAATTTTCTTTTCAAAAGTTGTAATATTGAATAATATTTATTACACTGATATGACATATATATGACTAATAATATTATAAATGTGAAATCTATTGAATTGAATTTATATACAAAACTCATTCATTATCCTCTTTAATATTTAGGCAATAAATTTTGATACTAAGCATTATTAACTGGGTGATAAAGTTCAAATGAAAATTTAATCTGAATTTCATTTGATATTTAAACTTTATATAGTGGTGCCTCACACAACAAACTTAATTCGTTCCAGGAGCAAGTTCGTAAGGCGAAAAGTTCGTTATGTGAAACGCGTTTTCCTATATAAATATATGTTAAAAAAAGAGTTCGTTCTGTAGCATAAAATATGCTAAGATGACATAAAAAAAGATAAATTTTTTGTTATTATTTTTATTTAGATACATACATCTAAATACATAATATTTCTAATTTTAAGACAGATTAAGTAGATTCTAACGAATATTGCACATCTTCATCCATTTTCTGCTTTTTGGCCGATGGTTTCCTGAAAAACTTGTCCAAAGTCGTTTGTTTTTCTCTTTTCTTCAACATCTGCCATAAATAACGGACAAGAGTATCGGAGTAAAGATCGTCGATCCTGTTTGCTTCAGCTGAATCCGGATAGTGGGCATTGATAAACTCCTGAACTGCTTTCCATTTGACCAGGATGTTATTGTTGTCAGCGGTTGAGATTGGTTGATTGTTTGATTGATGATCCGCGTTATCAGATGACGCTTCCCTTTGAGCATTGTCCTGTTGCAGGACCAGAAGTGTTTGGAGCTCTTCAGTTGTCAGCTCTTCTTCGTGTTCCTCTATAAGCTCCTCTACGTCCTCTTCCTCTACCTCTAATTCCAGCCTTTGGGCCACTGTGATGATGTCCTTCACCACTTCTGTGTCATCAACAACTGCTTCTTCCTGGGTCCATGAAGGCACAAGCATCTTCCAAGTAGAAATAAGGGTTCTTTGTGACACTTCTTCCCAGGCCTTCTGTATAAATTGTATTGCCATAAGGATATCGAATTTCTTCTTCCAAAACTTTCGGACAGTCATATTGTCTCCACCAAACTCGCATTCCTCAAACTACTTATTAAAGAGTGCTCTAGTGTAGAGTTTTTTAAGTTCGCAATAACTTGCTGATCCATTGGCTGAAGAATGAATGTGGTGTTTGGTGGCAAATACTGCACCCTGATAAATAAATAATTTTCCTGCAATACTTCCTCTAAGTCTTTTGGGTGAGAAGGGACATTGTCAATTATCAGAAGGGCTTTGAGCGGCAGCTCTTTTTCCAGCAAGAATTTCTTCACGGCAGGAGCAAACTAAACCAATAGAGGTTTGATCTTGAAGTCTCCGCTGGCATTAGACGAAAACATAAGGGTAAGTCAGTCCTTCATGTCTTTGTGTCCTGGCAATTTCTTCTCCTCTTTTGTAATGAAGGTTCTGCTCGGCATTCTTTTCCAGAAAAGACCCGTTTAATCGGTATTGAACACTTGTTGTGGGCAGTACCCATCATCCTTAATACATTTTTGAAAGTTAATAGAGAACTTTTCTGCTTCTTTCTTGTCAGCACTGCCAGCCTCACCATGCATAGTAACGCTGTGGATTCCACACCTTTTTCTTAAATCTAAAAAACCAACCCCTCTGCTGGCTTTAAATTCTTCTTTATTGTCAAGATTGCCGCTACTTCCAGGGACGTTTTTCTTTAGATCGTCATTAATTATCTTGGCTTTGTGACAGATAATATCTTAGGTTGTTACGTCACCTTTCACCAGCCTGTCTTTAATTTAAATCACTAATAGTTTCTCCGATTCCTCGTCGATTGAAGACCTATGTTTTTCATTAAATAGATACTCCTTTGGCTACTTTGATTGCATCCTTATTTGTCAAAATGGTGAAAATGATGGTCTTGCTTAGGCCAAACTCTTTGACGAGGTCACACTGTTTTACTCCACATTCACTCTTTCGAATTATTTCCTGTTTCATTTCAACAGAAATCACCTTCCAACTTTCTTTAGAACCCATGATATAAAAAAATATTGAGTTTAACTTAAAAGGACGACTGCCGTGATAATTGCGTAAGTTAAGCGAAGTGACTTACGACTGCAGTGCCTGCGCGGGAGGATACAAAACATCGGCAGTGATCGTGGATGATGGGGCGACTTCGTTGTGTGAAGCGAAGTTCGTTGTATGAATCATGAAATGAACGAATAGGAAGTTCGCTGTGTGCAGCGTTCGCTGAGCGAGGTGTTCGTTATGCGAGGCACCACTGTATATATAATTATTTATGAAATGAATTTTCTAAATATATTTAAAAACAGAAAATTAAGTGAAATTAAAATTTTTATACAAACTGATTCATGCTCTTATTTGCCATATTAATGTAGTCGTAAAATTATAATTTCCAAATAAAGGTTCCGAAAAATTTTCAAATTTGTCAGTAGAAATTCTTTTTTCGCCAGGAAATTGTTTTTCAATGATTTATAACTTATCCATTTATTTTCAAAATAAATTTGAATTTACTTATTTTGATTTGTCCCGTGGTTTTATAAATACGCACAATTAAATGTGAAAAATTATATTTAGCTGGCATTTTCATTAAAGAAACATAATCATTTAATAGATATTTCATTAATCTTGTTGCACTAAACAACGCTTAAAAAAAATCTCATCGCACTTTGCTTAAAAGAAATTATCTCAATTAATTCAAGATTCGAATGTAAAAAACTGCATACATATACATTAACTCATGTTTTTTTACGTGATAAATTAGATTTTTTAGTTTACATGAGAAAGTATGGAATTGTTTAGTATCTGATTTAAACAGAATAATGACGATCCTTTAGCAAGTTATTTCTTGTGGCTACACATAATTGATTTTCTTTCCTAACTTCTGATAAAAGGTTTTTAGCTTTTATTAGTTAAGCGAATATGTTTATGAAGATGTTATTCATTTAAAGCAACTTTTCATTTATAAATAATGGATTTGATTAGTTTTACTAAACACACAGTAATAAATTCAGTCCTTATTTATATTTCATTACGCTCTAAGAACGTTGGTAAATAATTTAAATAAACCTTCTATCTGTTAGTTTATGCAAAAATCCAAATTTTTTTTATTCGTTTCTAGCTTTCTGTGTCTAATTAGCCTTAAAATAAAAATGTATTCTTCCAATTTATTATATAATTATATCAACATCGAAATTCCTCTTTGAATTCATGATACCTCAACATAGGATTTGCAATGCGAATTTCCTTAAAGAATTTTCTTATGCTATTATCTAATATTGAAATTTGTTTTCTTGAATCATTAAATTACTATTGTATATTCGTACTTGTAGTAAAAGTCTCATTCTCAATATTAAAAAATTAACATTTTTTTTTTAAGTTCTTTAAGGAATTTCAAGTGCAGTCGATAGATTTTTCCTAATTACTATAAGAAAAGGGGCATCAACTGAGGCGGATTTCCCTTATCGATGCCCATTTTCTTATTGTAATTAGCGAAAACTGTTTGCAAGGATCAGAATCAGAAAAAAAAATTTATTTTGTGAATTTGATTATTACGAATCAAAATATAAATATTAAAATGTTTTTTTTAAGTACATTATCAGCTTTTTATAATAAAATTATATTAATGCTAAAAATATATTAATTTCTTGTGTATTAGTGTACACAATTATTATATGTGTTCTATATTAAAACAATTTTTTTTTACAAAGTTCTTCACAATTTTCTGACACTGTTTCCTATTTGTTGCCTTCACATGAATTTTATAATAGTTTTTATGGAGAATGATCATTCTAGTTTGTGTCTCTAAAGTCGTTTTATAATAAATTTATTTCAGGTTTTAAATTCTTATAAATAAAATTTGGAAATTAAAAAAAAATTGTCTCTCTTCTGAAAAATACATGCTCGAAACATAAAATAGGAATATTTTAAATCACGCTAATAACCCTAGATGGCGCCAGGAGCATTTAAAATAAAATAACAATTGATTAATTCTACGCATCGTAATTTAAAAAAAAAAAATGTTTATTTATGTTGAATATAAGAAATATTTGTATAAATTTTAGTGAAGCATCAAACTTAAGTGTTTACTCTTTGTAAAACTTGAAACATAACTGCTAAAACAAGTAAATAAGTCACTAAGCATTCAGTCATTTACAAATAATCACTAAGCACTTAGAAATTATTTCCATGGGACTTTTTCACTGAAAAAATATCTTGTTAAAACATTTTCTTTGTTCACCATTAATGGCGGGGAGACTGTCAGGGAAGAAATCCAAAGAGGAATTCGAGAAATGCAATTTTAGAGACATTAGGCCCTCTATTTTTGTGTAACTGCCTGTTACATGGCAGTAAACAGTTAATTTCATGGTATATCAGTATTCTATCTCAAAAAAATTATATGCCTATTTATTCAAAATTTCAATATTATTTTCCAACTTCATTTAATGAACTGATAATTGAAGGTCTTGTTTGTAAGCTGATAAAAATGTCTTATTTTAGAACCGCCTTCATTAGGAGAAAGAGAAAATTTTTCTTCAAGTAACGGAATATGACGCAATTTTTATCCTTAGTTTAAACATTTGAAAAACATCATATGAAGTGAAGTATAAGAGAATTTTACCAGAATTTACCAACAATGAAAAAAAAAAATTGTTCTCTAAACATACGTAAATTTCGTTTTGATTATTTTCTTCACTATTTTGACATTTGTGGATTTAATAAATTTCTTGTCTTTGTTATCCTATTCACAACAAAAACAGATAAATTTAGTGGAGATCTGGTAATCCATTATCAAAAGTTGTTTGCTCATAACATTTTGATAAACTGAATGTTCTCAGCTTATTTTTTCTGCTTTCTTTAAATTTACCGTAGCTTACTTTAGTTTTAGTTTACTACAATTTCCTTTTATCTTGGTGATGCTAAAATAATAATTCAGTGAATGATACTGAAGTACACTATGGTAAAACTCACAGTGGCTTAAGTGTTTGTTGCCTTGGGCCAAATCTCCGGCTCTGTACTTTACAAATAATATGCAGTCCAACACAAAAATACATGAAATAAATTACTTAAAATATTATTTTACACACATTAGCAATGCTATAAAAATCATTAGAAATTGTATCAAACAATAATTATAAATTATAATTATAAAACGTTGATAATGACGAATTATGATTACGGAATTATATTTGTTATTAAACATAAAAAGTTATTGGAAATAGAATATTCATAAGCCTGTTTAGCAGTGTTATTAATAAAGAATCTGAGTTTGTGTGAATTTATAAGGATTCAATTTTTATATTTTTCCTGAAATTCATATATTCTTACTTTGATTTTTTTTAAACTATATTAAATTTTGTTTCAACATTAAGATAAATTTATTTATAAATATTTCTAAACATACATATAAATTGTTATGATAAAGTAAATTTTTCCAAATAGTAGTTCACTCATTGATAAATTTATTATCCTAACTCAAAAATATTAGAAAAGAATATATTATTAGAGAAAGTATCATTAAATTCTAAAACAAAATAATCTTTGAAATCAAAATATTATTGAATATATTACATGAATTTATTTCTGAAAAAAATTTAACTTTCAAAGCTTGATAGCCCAAAATTACATGTGAAATTTATTTACGTATTTGAACGTAATTTACGTAGTTCCGCTTTGACTCTGTTTCTTGTAAGAATATCACTCACTAAAATTCAGTACTTCTTTTTGCTGGATAAACGAGTCATACATTTATTTATTTTCTCGCATTTAATTTGTTATATAAAATATTTGAAAGGGAATATTTTAAATTTTACAATAAACTTTATATTTATTATTTTATAGTGTATTACATATTCATTATATTCTTCAGTCCCCATTCTAATAATAATTTTCTCCCCCCCCCCCAAATATATTTATATTATTAAATATCTTTATTTTGAAGTCAGAATAAAAATTTTTGTATGAAATTTTTTTATATGTATATATGACATTGTTTACATTATTAAATATGGTAACTAAACTAAATCAGAAAATTAATGAAGTATAGTTGAAATAAACTGCCTCACTTTAAGTTTTATTTTGTATAATAAAATGGATAAGGTATACAAAGTAGATAAATGTAGATGATAAACAAAGAATTTTAATTCTAAGAAATTATTATTATTTTTATTTCGGTAAAAGTACTAAAACCAAGCTTTGTACATAAAAATACAATTCAATGCTAATAACATTTGCGAAGACCTTGTGTTTCTTGAATAGTTTCAAAATATAATCACAATAATTTTAAATTGCATCCATGTCTTGTTAAAAAGGGATTAAGTTTGATCCAATGCATTTTTATTCCCTCTCTTTACTCAAATAGCTAGCCAAAGAATAAAGGATTAAAAATATTATCTTTTGTCCCTATGTTCTTGTGTCCAATATTTCAAACATACAATGATAAATTTAATTTCTGTGCTTTTATTAAGCTTAATATTATTTGAAGCTCTTATTTTTTAAAACATTTTATCATACAAACATTTTAAAACATTTAACATAAGGCATTTATTCGTTTTAAAAAGGCTTTTTTCAAAATCCTTAACACATATATGATAAATGAAATAAAAAATTTAAAAAAAAATTAACAATTTACCAAGTTTGTATTGTGCATTTCTGTTTCCATAGTTAGTTCCTCATCCGTCCGATATAGTGAAAGGGCATGAGATTAATACTGGTCGAAAAAGAAAGTAAACAAGTAAAAAATTTTGTATCCTTGAATATGCTAGTTGTTCGTATGTTACATTGCATATACAGAGGTGCAGACGAGCTCCAGACTATACCTTATGGTTAACGGGATGAAATACTCGCCTATCACTAAATGCATCGTAATTTTGAATCATGGTCAGGTGACGAGGTCATACCTGAGCTGGCACCCTCCTCCAGCAATCCATTAAAGGAGAATGTGGTCATTCTCCAAATCCTTGCTCGTCACAAATATGATGCTTCCCTTTTCTTGTCTGAATGGGAAGCGGAGAAAGGGTACTGTACTACTGGAGCTTGTTCGTGTGTTACAGTTGCTCAAAGCGCTTTCAAGATAAAGTAAAGATCAATTGTATATTAAAAAAAAACATTTTGCAGTTCCTAATTGAAGATCATTTTTTGTTACAGAACTTATAAATTGAGTTTAAAGTTCTTTTCATATATCTTTCATGTTTATGAGTACAATATTTTCGAAAGTATAGCCTTTTCAAAATAAATGAATCATTTATACTAAACTTGTATATTATGTAGGCTTAATAATAAATTTTCTACTAAACGACACTGAAGTTTCTTCGTGAATTAATACAATTTAAATTAATTTAAAATAGTATAACTTTGGGATTGTGTGGTAACTAAAGTTTGCTAAAATATTATGTAAAGAGATTTCAGAAAGTAATGAGAATCTCTTACAGATGTATCAAGTGATTAATCTATGAAACAAATGGCTTGATTTTTGAGCCACATTGCTATATATAATTTCAAATGAAAATAACTTAGAAAATTATTTTATGCACATTAATTTAATATTTCATGGATGAGTTTGTTAGAAATACTTTCGACTTCCTATGTTTACAATAAAAGTTTTGAGTTCATCACTTTAAAAAACAATGATTATAAAAATGATCTAATCAGAAGTATCAAATAAATTAATAATAGGAAAATTTTTAATGGGTTTTAATAGAGGGGAAAATTTTTAGAAATATTGAGTCATAAATATTTTAATTGCGTTATGATTTCATTTGAAAAATATTTCTGACACACTATCTTATTTGTTTCGATAAGTATCATGGAAGAATATTTTACATTAATTTTTTGTAAAAGATAAATATATTTATAAATTTATTGTTATCCAATTTTTTTTAACAATTTTGTTTGATTTTTCTTTATTTTTATTCTAATTTTTCAATTTTTTTTTCATACTTTACAGAAGTTTGATATTAAATAAATTATATAGTCATGTTTTGGTTATGCAAAAGTATGTAACCTTTAGACTCCAGTTTGTAATTTTTAAATAAAAGTTTAGTATAAAATACTTTTTAGAACATTTGCAGTATGGGTAATACATTGTTACTCCTATATTTTTATTTTTGTTCGAGGTTTTGTGATAGGAAACACAAAGCAATGCTAAATGGATATACAAGCATAAGCAATGCTAATTGGAAATGCACTTGAATAGTTTGCTAACGCATAGCCGCACGTTATACAATTCCTTAATACTTTGCAAATGAATGACCTATTTCTTACACAACACCACATTTCATGCACTATAGCTTATTTTTCATCTTGAACACTTCTCCGTGAAATTACTTTATTTAAATTTCCTTTTTTGCATTTAACATAGGATAAAACTTGAAATATGATTATATTATGAATATTTTATAAAATATAATATTATTTGCTACATAAATAGAATCCTGGTTCATAGCATAATTATAGTTGCTTTCCACATACTTCCTAACGTATAGAAATATATTTTTCCACTTACAATGTAATGTTTAAAAGCATTAATTACATTCATGAAACATTCACAGTAGAATAAAATTATAAATATTACATAAAAATTTGTAAGGATTTAACTAAATAACCAACATTATTAGTTAGAAAATTATTAGATTTCTTTATGAAAATGGTGCTAGATTAAATGAATCACTTCTACAAAATCAAGTGAATCGATTGGAGTCACCTCAACAAAGGACTGGTGACCAGAAGCACAGTTTCGTGGATATTTAATTGTTTAATATTGTAAATGACAATGTTGTGAAGGCAATGAAATACTATGAGAAGTTTCATATAAAAGGGCTTCAAGGCCCATGTAACAGTAAGCAATTCAATTAAACACAAACAAGATTTTGTGATTTGCAATCAGAAATCAAGTATGTTTTATTTGTCATTACTTAGGTGAATAATAATTTGACAACATTTTTATTAAGTAGAGGAAATCAAAAACAATTCATATAAGACTCAACTCCAAAAATATAAATATTTATACAAAGTCGTATACACATTTATATTTTAAATTTATTTCATGCTAATTTATATAAGTTTTTCCCAATAAATAATATAAACTTGAATTTAGTAATTTTATGATTCGATTTATTATTTTAATTTGAATAAAAATAAGTCTTTTAAAACATTCTTTGTATTTTAGATTACTTATTAACAAAGCTAATTTACAAGAAAAATCTAGTTTTCTTTAGATTTTAATAACCAAATATAATATAAATGTGTTTTTTAAAATATTAGTGAGAGATTTTACTTAAAATTTTTCTACATATGATTATAATTCTATTGATATGTAATTTTGACTTTACTGTTTATTATTAACATTGTTGATTATAATATATGAAATTAAAACACTAATTTGAGTTTTCTAAATATTCTGTAAATTTTTATATTTCTAATAAGTAATTTTGACCTGGGAATAAATTGGATTTTTAATAATATCTTATAGAAAAATCATCTATAAAATTAAAAAAGTACCAAGATTTTACTTAATTTTAGGAATGTATATCCACTTATTGGCAATATTCTTACATTTTTGAGAAGCAGGAAGCTCTGAAATAGATAATTTAAAATTGTATATTGCAGAAACATTAAATTGAAATTGAAATTAAATTTATCATTCACGTGATGAATTAACTCACTTGAATAAGCATTCATATCTTGTTTTCAATCATAAAATGATCCTCACAAACTTCTTTAAAGGAAAATAGATCCAAAGGCAAATTTAGAAATACGAAAAGATTTTACTAATTTTCCTCTTGTAACTGTGTTAAAAATAAAGACGGAAGTTTTATTCTTTCATCAAAAAACCAAATTATTACGAAATTTTAGAGTTTGTGTTCAATAAAACAATAAGTTAGAAGAAAATTATTTAATATTTCTGTAATAATAAGACTAGAAATTAATTTTGAAGTGTGTCAATCGTATTCCTGAAAACTATAAATAACATTAATCATACAATAACTATTAAATATTATTAAATGAATATTTTTAGGAAAATTAAATTAAGAAATATATAAAAATAGTTTATAAGACTGATATGCTGTTTAAAGGAATTTCTATATGAAATTTATTATTTCATTATTATTATTATTTATTATTATTATTTCAATAAACAATCAGAAAATTCAAAAATAATTAAAATTCATTTTGTTTAGACAAATTAGTTTTCAAATAGCATTAAATTTACTTTATTGCTCACATAAAACATTTTTAGAGACTAGTAAAAAAGCATGTAATCGTCAGAAACGGAAAATAAAAAGCACATTCGAATATAATATAAAATGAGCTTGTAATTCTATTTTATTCTTTATAAATATGTAACCGAACCAGTAATCACAGAAGATTTTGGTTCATTTGAATGTATATGATTGCTGAAACTCTTAGCTGTTTAAAAAAAAATCCGCTATTTATTTTGACAATAAATTTATTATAAAATATTAATGATTCCCCTGAATAATATGAAATCATTTTAAAATATTTGATGCAATTTATATGTCATCTTATGCAGTTATAACTTTACTACCTCTGTTATTTGAGGTGTTTTTTTCAATTAAAAACATTATTTAATCCTAAAAATGAAGCAAAGAGAAAATAGGCTCTCTTTCATTGTAATATAGGTTTCTTTTTGAGAATTTAAAATTCAACTAAATTCACATTCCTGATTTTCTACTGAAATATGTCTTTGGAAGGACATACTATTTAACAACTGATGCAGTGATCAAAAAAATAAAGGTGATCACTATGAAAATTTTCTAATATTCATTTTCAGTATTTTTATAGGATGTCACTTGGTCAGTAACAGATTGAATGGGAATTCAATCTGTTATTGACAAGACTTAGTAGTTTATTACAAATGAAATTTTTAATACAATAAAATCTGCTTGTCATAATAATAAAATTAGTTTGATTATCCATTGATGGAAAATTTAATTTTGTTAATCTGTAAGGATACTTTCATTTACAATTACTATTGAGTGTTTAATTTCATAATAAAATAAATATAATTCAATTTTAAATCATTACATTAAACTACTATCCATGATAATTATTTAATCAGAAAGAGCTCAAATTAGCATAATGATATTCGTTGGACAACTATACCTGTGGTACAAATCTGGCAGTATCCAATCATGCATCCTATAAAATATCGTATTTCGCAAACTTGAAAAAGAGACCATGTATCCATGATGCAACATCAAGGATAACCAAAACCATTGTGCTTAATTGGCAATCAATGCTTCCTCATTGAACTGTTTGTTCATATAGACGTTTTTTTCTCAGAAACTATGCCATTTTTTTCACTTCGGATTCAAAATTTGTTTTTTGATTTATGTCAATTTCCTGATAACATATCTATTTCCTTAGTTATAAGTAATAGCGGACTGTTGGGATCTATCGTGACATTATGTGGGAGTATTCAGAAACTGTAGATTCCATACGCTGCAAAGTTATGGGATTTCGACCGACATGAGCAGTAATACTGCAATTCAATGTACTAAAATAACATTCGATTTCACAAGATCATAATTTGACTACTATCAAAATTGTATACTGATGAACATTTCACATTCTTCCAAAAGAATTCATGACTATTTTTCGATTTGAATTTTAATACGAGAAATCTTCAGTAAGTTTTCTCCTTGATAATGTATTGTATATATTACTAATGTGAAATTTCACACCAATGTATTATATCTGAATCAACAATAGACTACATATAGCAGCATTTTCTATCGGGCAAATTCCACATGTTTTAGCGTATTGTTTTCCTAATATCTAGCAATGTTTTCATTATTTTTTTGCAAAATAAATATTAGTTGCAGTAAATATCGAGAAGTTTTTAAAAAATGACAACTGCATCAACATGTTCGTTTCATACTGTATCATTTTTGATAATACAATTCATATGCACTGTGAAAAGTTCTTAAAAAACCAATCTTTTCAAAAAGGTATTAGTAATACTCTTTTTATAAGTATACTAAAATTGATATTTTATTAAAATTTTTAGTTCTTATATTTCATTTAAGATATTAAATAAATAATATTTTCTATTTTTTACAAATTTTTTTAATAATCATTAAGTTATTTCATATATAACTGTTTCTTTAAGCTTCATTGTCTTATTATTTTCCTCACTTCTAGCCTTCTACATACTTATTTTTGTATTTATTATAAAATGTTTCATTTATTAAGGGGTTTTTGACATACAAAGATAATATACTTTAGTTTTCACATAAAAAATAATATGGAATTGAAATAGTACCATAAAAAACTGCCATTCAAAAAAAATTTTTAACACCATTGCTAAAATATTGCAAATACATTACAGTTTATTGTTTTCAAAAAATGTACCAACTTTTTTTGAAATTAAATTTTTAGAATCTTTGAAATAACATTTCAAGAAAGAATAAGTATCAATATTTATTAAAAAAATGTTACACTAACCAATAGTTCTTTGATTGGAAACATTATTATTTTAAAATATTGATAAACTCATCTCACACAACCAAATATACACATTCATATACAAGTACGCATTCTTTTGGAACTGATGTTTTAAAAATTTGTTTGAAAGTTTGTTAATCACATCCTTTTCCTGGTAACATTTTATAATTAATCAAATGAAATAAATATTATGTATTCAAATATAAAATTTTGTTATCTTCTTTAATAATTTTAATACTATTATCAATAAAGAAATATATTTGTATTATGAAGTTTATTTAAAATTACTACCTATAAGTATCAATCAAACTAGTTTATTTGGAGAAAGTAAACTAGAAAAGAAATATGAAACAAATTTAAAAATCGTATTTTTGTTTTTAAATAAATTACTTAAAATTTTATTTTTAAAATTATATTATTTCCTTTAAATATTAATATTATGAATTATTCTTAATGGTTTTCTTTTTTAGATATTCTTTTAAATGTATAAAATTGGAAGTTTTCTAACATGAATATGAAACAATTTGCCAAATGTGAAAACTAATATTACTGTCTAATATTTTTAATAAAAATATTTAGCAGAGAATTTTTACAATATGTATATAAAAAAATTTATTTTATTATCAAAGATAAATTTATCTTATTAATTTAGAAAAATTCAGTAATATACCATAAAAAGTAACTGGTTAGATATTTTCTAAGGCTTCTAAATCCTGGGAAATGGTAGTTACTGTGAAAATATAAATTGTGGGAAAATTATTTACTTCTCTTCAAAATTTCCTTTATTAAATCAGTTTTATATAAAGAATATTGAAGCACTTATTTATTTGAGTTGTATAAAGTTATATCTCGTCTTATGCTCCTATTTTTCCCAATATTTAAATCTTTGCAATTAAATTAACACTACTTATGAAACTTACAACAATTTTTTCCCCATGTCTTATTACTAGATAGTAAAGTTTGTCATCAAAATTCTTCTCAGAAAACTCATATAAATTTTATGTTCTCACATATTCCATATATTAAACTCACTGTATGTAAAGTTTATTGCATTTATTTACATTCTCTTAGTGAAAGTCCAACTTTAAGATCAAAAAAATATAAGTCGAAATGATATTTTAACTAAAATTCAAAATCCTCAATTGTTGTTTTCCAGAGTCTATAAAAGATTACAAAAATAAAAGGCTTATATTTAAAATAGTAAATATTTAGACAAAGCAAGAATTTCTAAAAATCATTCAGTGTGAGTGTTTCCAAAGTATAATAGATGAAACTGATTCTATATTTATAGGAAAATTATTATTTATTTTGCAAAATTAAATTAAATGACTTTAGAAATAATGGACACATCTATTGTCCTTAATCGTTGCATAAGACAGCAACGATTGAATCATTATGATTAGTTTTTCTTTCCTCCTTAAGATTACGTTATATTAGCTACAAAACTCAGGTTACAAAGATTATAAAAAATCAGTTTCTCATTTTTTAGTAAATTAAACGTAAGCATGACAAAAAAATAAGATTTATTTTCTTTCTTTCATTTATTTATTTTAAAATAAAAAGCTGGGTAGAAGATTAACTCAACATTCTAATTTGGCTAATGGAAAAATAATATATTAAACGTAACAACAATAGCTAGCATTTGTAATATTTTTAGCTTAACTGAATAAACAAATACCATGCTTTAATTTTACTACTGGCTATAAAAATTGCTACACCAAGAAGGTGACATGCTACAGACGTGAAATTTATACGAAAGGAAGAAGGTCCTGTGATATGCAAATGATTAGCTTTCCAGCGCATTCAGACAAAGCAGGCGCAAGTAGCGACACCTACATTGTGTTTAAATGAGGCAATTGTTCAGAAAGTTCCTCATACGAAAATTGCATTCGAACGTTGTTGTCTGGTAAAAAGTTGTTGTGATGCCTCGTGTAAGAAGGAGAAAAGCGTACCAGCACGTTTCTGACTATGATAAAGGTCGAATTGTAGCGTACCGGGATTGCGGTTTATCTTATCGCAGTATTGCTGCTCGCGTCGTTCGAGATCCAAT
This sequence comes from Latrodectus geometricus, assembly GCA_026290005.1. NCBI lineage: Eukaryota > Metazoa > Arthropoda > Arachnida > Araneae > Theridiidae > Latrodectus > Latrodectus geometricus. The sequence continues at coordinate 25,446 of JAPDSC010005489.1, forward strand.
GACTGTTAGCAGAATATGGAATCGATAGGTTCAGGACGGTAATACGGAACGCCATGCGTGATATCAACGGCCACCTATCACTAGCAGCCGAGAAGACAGGCATATTATCTGCATGGCTGTAATGCATCGTGCAACCACGTCTCAAGCCGTGAGACACGAGCCGTGAGTCAAGAAACGGGGTCGTTTGGAAGAAAAAAGTGTTTGCACGAACAGTTCCACGACGTTTGCGGCAGCATGGACTCTCAGCTCGGAGACCATGGCTGCGGCTTCCCTTGACGCTGCGTCATAGACAAGAGCGCCTTCAATGGTGTGATCACTGACGAACCAATGCGCAGGAATGGTGAGACGTCATCTTTTCAGATGAATCCAGGTTCTGTGTACAGCATCATGATGGTCGCATCCGTGTTTGTCAGCATCGTGGTGAACGCACACTGGCAGCGTGCATTTGTCATCTTCATACTGACCCATCACCTGGCGTGATGGTATGGGGTGTCATTGGATACACGTCTCGGTCACCTCTTGTTCGCATTGACGGTGCTTTGAACAGTGCACATTACATTTCTGGTGTATTACGACCCGTGGATCTACCCTTTATTCTAGCCCAGCGAAACCCTACGTTTCAGCAGGATAATCCCCGACCGCATGTTGCCGGTATTGTACGGACCTTCCATGATACGGAATATGTTCGGCTGTTGCCCTGGCCAGCACGTTCTCCAGATCTTTCACCAATAGAAAAGGTCTGGTCAATGGTTGCCGAGGTGCTGGCTCGTCACCAAACGCCAGTCACTACGGTTAATGAACTGTGGCATCCTGTTGAAGCTGCATGGGCATCTGTACCTGTACATGCAATCCAATCTCTGTTTGACTCAAAGCCCAGGCGTATAACTGTTGTTATTACTGCCAGAGGTGGCTGTTCTGGGTACTGATTTCTCAGGATCTATCCAGCCAAATATTTTGAAAATTTAATCGCTTGTTATTTCTAGTATAATATATTTGTCCAATAAATATCATTTTTTTTATCTGCATTTCTTCCTGGTGTAGCAATTTTAATGGCCAGTAGTGTATTTATTTAAAGATTAATGAAAAAGATAAAACTTTAAAAATTTGATTTAAAATATGAATTTGGTTTTTAAAACTATGCACTTTTTGTTTAAACACCTTTATACAGGTTATAAACTTTTCTTGAAAAAGGTAAAAAATATCACTTTAAATAAAGCCACATTTAATGCCTAACGTCCCAGTACTAATTTTCTTGAATATAGCTTACTTTTATTTATAATTGCATTTTCTATGTTACTCGCTTAAGAATTTGTTATCTGCGGTATCGGGAAGAAATCTTATTAGCGATAGACTGAAACTATATTCACAGAACATAAAGCAGGGAAAATTTCAGACCAACCTATTGAGTCAGAATCTTATTCCCCATTTAGGATATCTGGAGTAGATAAGAATAAATATTAACTAACAAGCTATTTTCATCTCTGGAATTAGCTCTCAGACAAGTGAAATTGCAAAATATTTGCGAATGAGATACTCAAGAGATTCTCCAATATTTACTGAGAAGATTATTTAAGTCTATTAGCTTCTGAGGAGACTCTATAAATTTGGAAGGCATTCTTACACATTTATATAATTAATTTTGCTTATATGGTTTATATCTTATTAAAATATGATATTGTTTCCGAGAAAAGTCATTTATTCGCTCTTATATAGAATTAAGGAAATTTTTTTCCTCCGGATAAAAATATAATATCGTAAAACCTATAATAGAAAATCTGTCATTATGATTTCAAAAATAAACTTTATCATTTTTCAGAATTCTTTCATATCTGTATGTCATTTCAAAATATTTCAAATTAAGTATTCGAATTAAAATAACCACTTAATGAAGTACTTAGCAAAATTTAGTAATTAAGTATTTACTTCAATACATTAGATGGAAAGATGGACACCTCAGATGGAAAGACATAAATTAAATAATATACTATTTAATTTGTCTCCCTATCTGAATCCAGCTTCTATATACACCTGCAAAAAGGTGGATTTGTATTTGGTATGGTGACAATTATCCTGCATTTGAGAAGAAAGGTGTTCATTTGAAATACTCAGACTAACTTCATACTATTGGATAATAAAAAAATTACCAATCTTGTTCACCTAAAATACAATTTTTTCAAGAAAAGAATCTTATTCGTGTACGTAATATTTTTCTTTTAAAATACTAAACAAACATGTTTAAGATATTCTAAAAAAAAGAGTTAGTATAACTCATCATTCCCAAAATGTTAGTCCTCTGATCTTCCCAAAAACAATTCATCATCTGGATTTAGAGCATTAATTGTATAGGAGAGGTATATGATATTTTAGTCATTCATTAATAGCTTCATCAATTGTACCATTTCATCAATCAGCGAAAATCATTCCTCTTATAATCAATCATTTTATCCGAAAATTGACATTTTATTGTTTAATTAATATGCATTTACATTAATTGTACTATTTATTTTAATTGTATTCTGTCAAAAGTCTCAAAATTTAATTATACCATTTCTATTCCTTATTCATATTTTACAACACTTTTAAATCACATATCAGTTACCTAAGCCTTTCCTCATCCTTAATTTAAATCCAAAGTCTTAATAAGAGTGTATTGTTTGAGTTTGTACACATTTAAATATAATGGACATTAATACTTTTGTATAAAAAATTAAAATCAGGCATGCCAATATTTTTCATTTAAAGTAGAAATAAATATTTTCATTATTTTATTATTCAGATGTAATATCACTTTAATATTTAATGAACAAAATATGACATAATAATAGAAACAAAATATTAATAAATTAATAGAAATAACACTGTAGGACATCGTAAATGCAACACTCTGAAGGAAGAATGCAAATAACCTGAAATTTATAATTTTCATTAGTGGAGGTGAGCTATGCAAATGATTAGAATTTCATCGCAGTCACACATCACGTGCGCCTCTGGCACCACTTCAAAGCACTACTTAAAGGTTGGAGATTTCGACAATTTATAGTTCAGCAATTGTGTTTTCCTTGTGGCTTTTTCAAAAAAAAATATATCTATTATGCCTCGTAACAAACATCGATCATTTTTTGATCAAGTATCCAAGTTCGACAGAGGAATGATAGTAATATACCAAAATTATGAATTATCAGTCAGAAAAATCGGTAGTCTTGTTGGATGAAACCAGCAACTGTAATGCAGATATGTGATCTTTGAGGGTACGACGGACCGACTTGTTCGATCACATCCACCTCAGTGCACCACTTCACGTGATCACAGTCAAATTGTGCGCATGACAGTGATGGATCTCTAAAGTCACATCATGAACAATAGCACAATATATTCAGTCTGTAACTCATCATCCAGTGTCTGAGAATACTATTCAACACCATTCATAGCTCTGTTCGCAAGACGTCCATTACTTCGTCTACAAATGACCCAGAACCCCAGGCGTATACTCCACCAATGGTGCAATGAAAGAAGGATGTGGACGACAGAACGGAGTGAAATTGTCTTTACTGGTGAGTCGCGCTTTTGTTTGCAACACCATGGTGGTCGCATTCGATTCTAAAAACATCATGGAGAGATGATGCTGAACAGCTGCGTTATGCACTGGTACACTGGTCCTGCACCAGGTATTATGGTATGGGGTGATATTGGATATCACTCTCGCATTTCTCTAGTACGCATTGCTGTTACTTTACACATCCATCATAGAAGGGTTCTTCATCAATCGCCTGATTAATTGCTTCCCTCTTGGCTCACTCTCCGGATCGTTCGTCGATATGAAACATGTGATCCATGGTTGCTAAACGATTGACCCAGATTATATTTCCAAATTTGTCAATGTGGTTAACGATTAGATGACTTACTTGACCTGTCAAAAACTTTTATTTTTAGAATAACATGAAAATCGATAAATTGATATATATCAGTAACAGAAATAAATCGTGTTAATATTTAAATGTAACAATGTATTTAATGTTTTTAATATAGTTATTCTTAATCCCTTCTTATATTATTCTTATTCTTCTATTCAATATAAATAATAATATTATTAGAAATATTAATTTTTAGCGCTCTAAGAACTAAGTGATTAAACCATTTTTAAAGAAGATTTGATTTTGTCTTTATTTTTAATAATTAGGTAACAAGTCCTTTTTATTAATATAATCACTCAATGTTCTCTTGCATGTAACTAAGAAATATTTCATTCCCTAAATGATGCACTTTCATTGTTTTTAAAATAAATCATGTATTTGTTTTAATGTTTTTCAATAAAGTATTCTTAGTTCTATTTTTAAATTTTATTTAGTTTTTTCAAAGTAAACTTTATTTATTATCAGATTCCATTAATTATTATTGATTTACTCTAAATGGCACCTTCTATGGCACCTTAATTTTTTATGCTTGATTTAATTATAATTTAAGCTTTAAATATTCAAAAAATGAAACTCAGAATTGACACAAAATAAAAAAAATAATGGAAATAGTATAAATGGAAAATATTAAAGTTTACATAAAGTATATGAAGTTATTATTTCGATGCAAATACAATTTAATGGGAACATAAGGTTTATGTCTATAAGCAAAACTGATAATGATTTTTGTAAAATATAATGTGTACTGATTCTAAATTGTTTTCTCAAATGTATACAATTATTTAAATAAAAATTATCATATTTGCAAGTTTAATTCAACTAATTTTGAGAAAACATAAATATTAATAAATATAAATATTTATAAATATTATTTTATTTAAATCTACAAAGTATTGACAAAAAAGTATTTTTTACATATTATAAATGACAAATTTGCCATAAATAACTCTTATTCTGATGATATATCTTAATTTAAAGCTCAATAAAAAGAAATATATCATTTTCGAGATAAAAAGCGATTATGTATCTATTCAAAATGTATACAAATTGCAATAAATTGAAAGTACTTTAGTAAAAATATTCAATTTGTTAGGATTAAAACACAAGCAAAAATATAAATATTTTTTTATTTATAACATATTTGCTTGATAGTTAATGGTTATTCTGATCAAAGTTTACTCATTATCACCTGTAATAAACGTAAAATATGTGATTATTATTTCCTCTATAATTAATGGAAGTTATGCGTATGCTACTATTCTTTGAATTTACAGTTTTACAAATTTTACGACGTCGATAATCATTTTCGAGTGAAAATGGTGATTAATTACTGAAGAATTTTACTAAATAGGAAATATTTCTAGTTGAAAAGAATTGAGAATGCTACTATGAATTATCCATCAGGGTATTCCGAAAATTATCTGTAATCCCACAAAATGATCCCAGCAACGCAAAATATAGAAAAGTAAGAATTTTTGATTTCCTTACTCTTTTTATATAGATGTAACAATTTTTATTTTTTGTTTTTATTTGTTAATTAAGAGATTTTAAATTTACATTTCAATAAATATTGAAAATGGTATAAAATTTAATTACATAATTCATATTTTTGATTGCAAAATTAAATTATATTTAGGAAAATGTTAAATACATGTACACCTAATTTTGATTTGAAAAACTATATAATGTTTACATAAATCACTTCACGAAAAATTAATAATTAGAGTTCTATTTGTAAATATGGCATTAATGTAATCTTATTTAATTTTCTAGTTTTCTATAAATTAGTTTATGAATGTTCACATGAATAGGTCCAATTTTTTCATACTTACATGCCATACTCAAAGAAAAACAACATAATTTTGAATAAATATTTTGGCAAAGCTCAGGACCTAAAATAAATAAGAATTCTTTCAACGAAGTATGTAAATATAACTAAAATCAAATTTGTCAAACAAATTTGTTTCTAATTTATACTATCGAATAGGCAAGGAACATATAAACACAATTATTTTTCCTATATATAAATAATAATTATTAATACGTAATTAATCCGAAAAATTATTGAAAGCAAAAAACATTATTGAATAGATTTTAAAACTTATATAAGATTCTGTCCATGGTTAGTTAATTTATTGCATAAATTCGCATTTCTCATTTTGAGTGGATTAGTGATTATAACACATTTAGTGATAGAATTTGTATCGCTAATCATCATGTATTTAGAAAGATCATAAAGGCGATAATTTCCACCAATTTATAAATGCAAATAACAAATCCTGAAAACATAAGAAATATCGTATTTTAAAATTCTTACGATTGCATTTAATAAAAAAACTTTTATAAGAGTACTGTCATTTACTTGAATAATGTCCCTTGAGGTGTTAAATTAAGTTAAAATATTCTATGATTTTGTAATTAGAACATCAAAAAATAACAAATAAATATATCAATAACAAATATATCACGTGGAAGGTAAAATTAACTTTCGATCCTGTTTTCCTTTAAAAAAAGAAATTATTTACTTCAAATGAGAAATGTAATTTTTCTTCATTAAATGGAAAATAGAGATTTTTGCTCTTCAAACTAATTAACAACAGAATTAAAATACACTCATGAATGCAACATTGTATAATTTATGATAATTGAACTCTTCTTACTATTTGTTTATTTCTGCGCAGAAAGGCGTTTTTAATATTTATTGTAAATTACTTATAGATCTTTATTGCAGATTATTCTTGTTTTACATTGTATTTAATCATCTTTTATTTATATTTCAATGCATAAATGAGTATTAAATCTCTGATATAGTTCAAAGCATCCTGAATTTCTAAGCTGTAAATTTCTATAATATATACATCAACAATGATTGAAAATCGAATCTAATTTCGTAAAATATAAAATGTTAATTCTTTCATTTAACTTTAATAACAATATTCACAAATTCCTGCTTGAACTGAAAATTTCACAACTGTTAATTAAGACAAATACAATTTAGCTTAACATCAATAAATATGCACCTAAAATAATGTGTTTGTTTTTAAAATGAAATATAAGTGCTTAGATTTCAAAAGAGAATCACTAAAAAATCCCGTTATCCTATTTTGTTTCATATCTCAGACAAATGTTTTACTGTTTTAGAAAGATAACAACACCATTGTAATACGCTTATAAAAATAAAAAAGTTATTCCTGTAACTTTTACACAAAATTAAATCAATTTACTATAAATCTAAACTTAGCTTTATATATATATA
>JAPDSC010005489.1:32712-106201 GCA_026290005.1 Latrodectus geometricus
TATATATATATATATATATATATATATATATATATATATATATAAATGCTTAAGGGAGCAACCATTTGCGTTTGTTTTAATGTTTGACGAGAAAAATTGCAACAATTTAAATGTTTTAAAGTCCAATTATGTTTTATATGTTTAATTTTAATCAGTTTATTTAATTTTGAAATTTATTCAAGGGAATATGTATAAGATATAATATCAGGTTACGTTTTTTTTATATTTCTTATATTAAAATTCGTTAGAATGGTATATTACTAGCTTATAGACCATAATATATTCCTGTCATACTTTAATAGATAATTCATGTTTTTTTTTCAGCGTATCTTTCATTACAGACCAAATTTATGTATAATATTTTATGATAGTTCTTCAGATAATTTAACAAAGAAGTGCCAAAATGTTTCAATCATAAGACTTAATTCCTTAAACTATTATTTTGAATTTGTTCAACAGAAGAAAAATATATGTATATTTAATAAATTTAATGAAAATAATGAAAGAAATTTATCTCAATAAATATTTTACTAATATTATATATTATAACTAAAAAGCTGTTTTTAAAATAAAAGTGAATTTCCAATAGTACTTCGAATTCTCTAAAGAACGTTGAACATTTGCTATTTCCTAAGTTATAATTTCTTGATTAAAATGCAAACGTATACAAATAACTAAGTTGCATTACCAAAATTGGTCTAAATGAGAAAATTACTTTCTTCCGATAAATGATTCAACATAATTAAATTGTTGCTTAAAACAAATTAAAAAACTTTATTAAATAATTTAATTATTTACATTTCACCTTCATCTTAGTTTAAACCACTGAATTCAACAATTATTATCAGTATCATTGAAAAATTAGCAAATTCAAATAATTTCTTATAACTATGAAACAGCATGCAATTACGTTTCTAATACGGAAGTAATTAATAATTTAGTATAATATTTCCTTTATTATTGGAAACAATTTTTCAAAGACTTATCCCTAAGTTATTCATATAATTATAAAAAGCTATTTGCTTTAATTATTTCAAATTGAACAAACAAAAGATTCTTGTGTCATTTATTAAGTTTTTCAAAGTTTTAAGCATATTTCCCGCGAATTATATTATTTGTTAGATTCACAACAGTATTAAAAATAAATATTCACAATTTTCTTTATGTACATTTTTACCAAATTGTCTTTAACAATATTTTAACAAAATTATTAATAAAATGCTTCATGTTTGTGATTATATTTCAAATAGAGCATAAATAAATTTCAACTTCGACTAAAAAATCTTCATGAGCTTCAATATAACGCAGAATATTCTTTTTATTCTGGTGGCAATCTTATTTGATAGTATCAGTAATGATAAAATAGATTGGAAAGAAGAAAATTTATTTTGTTCTTTCTTGCCTTTTTTGAGAAAGGAAGTAATTTTTATGGAGGATTTAATCTCATAAATCGAACTTGTTTAATTAATTTTTTCAGTATTTTTATCTTTTTTTGCTTATTATATATTTATATATATATATAACTTAGTTTAGCTTTGCATACGACTCACTAACTTTAGACACAAAAATGAAACATTTGACTATGATCGATATTTTAAAGAGAATTTGGAATCACTATGAGGGTCCACACTCATGTGAATGTTGAAGCTTTGAACTTGTGTGTGGGGGGGGCAAGGGTGGTATTTATTCAGTTACCCACTAAAAATCATGAATTTTCAGTGTTTCAAGATGGTGAATAAAAATTTTCAAAATAAGAACATATGATCCAATATATCCGTTTAAAAGATGACGTATTTCTTTGAAATCTTAAATTGTTATTTTGTATTTTTATGTAATAGAATTGATTCACATTATTATATAACTATAATTACATAAATATACAAAATTATAAAAATAAATTAAATATACAATATTAGTATTTATGTATTAATAATAAATTTAATAATATATATTTTAAGAATAAATATAACAAAAATTAAAAATTAAACATTCTTAATTTTTTAAATAAATATTTTTCAGTAAAAATTAATCAGAACACTTTCGTGAAATATTTTTGTAAAAATTGTTTCCAAATTAAAAATATATCTATATTTATAAAAGTCTTTTTTGAAATAGTTTTTTATGCGAAGAAATCAAATTTAAAGTAAGATTGTTTTTTAAAAGCCATGCTATAGCATGATGAGAAAACATTAAGAATCTTCTTTTTGTTGAAATGAATAAAAAATTCAAAAAATATATATGTAGAAAATCAATTAAGAGATATGAAAATTTATCTTCCCTCTTTTGTTAATTAAGAATTTATAAAAAAAAAACATGAATATGCTTTAATATATATACATTCCTTCAATGGATTTTTATGAACAATTACTTATCAAACAAAAAGTTAAAAAAAGAACGTGAGATTATAAATTCTTAGTCTATTGCTGAAATTTTTAATGCCTAGTAAATAATGAGTGAATGATTTAAAATTCAAATCCTCAAGAGTTGGAGCAACTTAATGTGGCCACGATATTGCATTTAATTGGAAATATATTTATGAAAAATGGCACAGTCAACTTTACTTATGTTGAAAAAAAGTCTTGTTTGAATTTTGCAACAACAAATTAAATGGTTGGTTGGTTCAGAATGTTTGTCAGTTCTTTAGCGGTCATTTATCCATTCGTTCATAAAAGTTTTCTTCTTAAAGTAAAAAGTTCCAGTTCATCAAAAGAAGTTAATATTAGGTTTACTTAACAATTTAAAGTATGTAATTTTTATTGCTTCTATACGTCTGGGTATATTTTTCATGAGCTGAATTCATTTTGAATTTTATAGACGATTTGCATTAGGCCTTAAGAACGAAAAATAATCTAAATTTACTTATAAAGTTTTATTTTTTATTTATGTTTTTCTTTAAACTTTTAGAATGATTTAAGGAAATTAAAAACATTTATGAGAATTTATCCAGCTTTCAAGAATTCGGTACACATCATGTAATTATAAGCAATAAGAGATTCCATATATGCGATATAAGTGATTCCACGAATGTAATATTTTAAAATGGAAAGCTCACTTCAGTAATTTATGATAACAATAAATATCAATAATCGTATTCCAAGAAATATTTTTACTAAATTTATTTTTATATATTACCGTTTATTTATAGGATAAATTTAAGTAAATATAATTTACTTGTGGTAGTAGAGATATGAGTCTAATTTGTGATCCATTTTGAAAGAAGTAATTAATTATATACATCAATGATAATTTAATGCATGCAGATTGATGTATGAAAACATTATGTATTTTTATATAATAATTGTATTAACTCATTTTTTATTTATTTTTAAATATATATTAAAATTGTGCAATTTTTTCATTTTTATCAAGATGTATATTTACATTTTACATCCATTTCAAAAAGGCACACTAAACACAGTCTGAAGCCTTTCTTAATTTTTTTTATTAAATAATATTATTACACAGTTTCTAATTAGAATAGATTAATGTCAGTTTTAGTCTGATCCTTAATTTTTGTGTTCTATTATTTTAAATCATTGCAGCGAGTAAAAATAAAATGTGATTTCCTGTGGTTTTTTTAAAAACTTTTAAAACTAAATAATAATAAAATATTTTCTCACAACAGTTTTATTAATCTTTATGTTATCCTTCAATATTTATTTACAAATTACTGTAAAGTTTGTTTAAGTATGAATTGTTTAATTTGGAAATCAACAGATTTTTACCCAACATTTTACTCTTATTTTAATTATTTATATTTAAGTTATACATATTTTGATGTCAATATTACTTTGGAAAAAATATAATTTTTTAAATTTTACGACTAAATAAATAATTCTGAAGTATATTCCAGAGTTAAAAAATACAGTAGAACACTGTTTAGTTTCTTTTGAGTTTATTATAACTCCGAAATGTTGTTTGTTCTATCATTACTTCCAATAAACAAAAATACTTACTTACACAATGCAATTTAAAATACTTCTCTTGTTAAATAATTTATCCTATATTTTATTCTTAAAATAAAATATTTAATAATAAAATATAGGATAAATTATTTTAATATGTAAGATAATAGCAACTTTTAATATGTAAGATATATACATTAACTTTTAATATTTATATCTTTCATATTAAAAGTTGCTACCTTATTGCACTCAGTAAAGTGATAATATAATTAATTTTCAATTCTATTATAATAGTCATTATATTTCAGGAACCAATAATACAAAGGAAAAATAATTATTCTTAATTAACATTTTTTTGCTTTAAAATGGTAATATTTTAAAAACAATTTCTGAGTAGTTTTTTTTTTATTTTAAACTTATTAATTTAAAGAAAATACATTATTTTCCCTGAGAAAGCTATGCCTTTTTCAGATATAAACTTTTATTGATATATCATAATTTTATTTTATATTATAAACAAATTTCAGTAGATATCAGTATATTTCAATAAAATGCTTTCAAAAATGCTTTTCGGCTGCTTTAATGTTAAATCATTTCTTAGAATATTTTGGTCTTCAGTTTTATTATATTGTCATGAACACTTGAACCATTTATCTCGTAGCACTTACAGTACGTAGCGTGTACAAGTTGTTAACAAAATGTTGGAAACAGCTTAGATTTATAAAGAATGTTTTATTAATTTGGTGTAGGACAGCTTTTGGCATATGACACAGCTGGGTAGGGATCTATTCATAAAAGTGCTGGATAGTGCTTAGAAAAATATAGCATAATTCTTCATGAAGAAATTGTGTAAGTTCTGAAAGAAGTACTGATGGAAGATATCTATTCCATTAGTAGCCGTTTTCAAAAATAGAACATAATGATTTTGCAATATTGAAGTCGAGTTAGTAGGTTAAGGAGTTTAATTACATCCTTGTGTTCATCAAATAATGACAGGGAAAAGTCCCGCTTCTAGGATAGATGCATTATCATTCTGAAAATTTACATCTCCATCAAAAAAAATTTATTCATTGTATGGCCATTGTCAGCTAAATTCATGCTTCACTCCATTGACCCTTCCTGTGAAGGTTATAATTGACACAATAGATATTGACTACACTACTGTCTCTATTACGTATATTTTACGTGCATGGTTGATAGATAGAAGAAGACTACCACAATCATACACTCGTGTACAAGAGTCCTCTAAGTGTGAATCTGTACTATCATAGCAAAAAGTGTGAAAGATGAATTGTCAGATCATATTATTCGGGATGTTATGATCTCACTTCATCCAGATAGGTGAACTGCTACCCTTTTTCCTGTTTGCAAATCTAAATGTCCCGACATTTCAGAAATAATTTAAATATACTTTCTTTTTATTATTGGATTGAGTCATCAGTTTAATGCTTTATTTTCCTTCCGAAAAAGTTTTTTTTTTTTTTCAAAATTTGGTATACTTATTTTTATATCATTTTAGGTTTGGGGAAAAAAATTAAGAGCCATGGAAATATTTTCTTCATTAATTTATAAGAGAAACCTCCTAAAAGTGAGTTTCTTCTCTAAAATAAGATCGTATTTAGTACTACATGACAGTGTTTTTGAAATTAATATTTCTTGTTTTTTTTTTTTTTTTTTTTTTTTTTTTTTTTTTTACTGTCTTCAATCTTAATTGAGTTTTTGTTACAGAATTTTGTTATACTTTTTAGATTCAATTTCTCTTTTCTTTTGTTAATTACTATATATAATACCACATAGTAAACCTGCATGCTTTCAAAAGCAAGATGGTAATTTAATTACTGATACGAAATTGAATACACAAATCCTAGAGTGAAGAGAAAAATTATAAATTGTTTTCTCGAATTATCGAATCTACTACACAATTAAAGACTTCTTCACATTTATAGTCTTCTTGCAAAAAATTATAAAGAATTTTGTCATATGCTTCAATGTTTTAAATATCTTACTTTTGTATCTTAATTTTAAATAAATGTTTGTTGTATATTCTAACTCAATTAATTTTGTATTATAAGTTCAATATCATGTAAGATAATTTAAATCATTTTTTAATTTTAATTAATTTTAAAATTTCGATTATATTAGCATTTTCGTTTTCAAATTTCCTAATTAATATAAATCAACTAATTAATCGTTTAATTTTTAATTAGGTTAAGGAGAACTATCCTTTTATTATTTATCTATGTGACATATATCAATGTCAATTCATAGTTAATAATGATACAGTTTCTTTTCCATAAACACGCTAGTTATAATTATAAATTTAATCAGGAACATAATAACAGATTATTGATATTGCTAAAATATAATTAACCTACAACAATTCTTCATACAGTTTTAAAAAATTAATATTTTAAAAGCAATATTCCTATAATTTGTATTCGTTGCAACACTTCAGTATTTTAATATCTACACAGAAAACTGGAAGATAATATAATCTAAGCAAACATAAGTAATTAGAGAAAAATAAAGAATTTATAATATAACAATATGTACACCCTTTTATCGCATCTTTTGCATTTTCTATTGGGGCAATTACTAAACACATTTTTCTTAATTATAAAAAAATAAAAATCCATGAAATAAAGAAAGCCTCAAATAACAAATTAAAATCCCAGTCTCTTAACTAATCCCTTTATATTAGCGAAAGAGAAATATTTCTTTTGCCTAAAATTTTTTAAATTCTTTTTATGAGAATATATATGTTCGGTTTATCTTTTTATAAATAATCTAAGCAATGCTTTAAAAGGATGTAAATTTAAAAATTCTAGAAAAGAAGGAAATTTAAAAAAATGTATTTTTCTTCCAAACAGTTAAAATTTTGACTTGTTAACCAGCTTGTAGCAAAATATATGAACCAAAAATAAGAAGAAAGAACTACTGATGTTTTCTTTTAAAAACAATCAGAAATGAAAATTTCCTAAGCAAAAACTCACAAAACAGTTCTTATTTCCTTATTTTGTTTATTAGTTTAGGCATCTTAAAAAGAATATTTTTTCCCTTTACCAATAATTTAAAAAATTTTCTGCTTTCATAAAGCTAAGAATCACGAATATTTAATATCCCGAATCTGGTTCTTCTAAATTATTAATTAGTATTATAAAATATATTTATGTTGTTTCTAATCTTTGTAAAGAATGGCGTTATTTATAATTTTTAAAAAGAGTTTAAAATTTAAGAATATGAAATTTTCTGTTAAAATCATTTTTGATTATAGAATGCATTAAGATAATATGCTTGTATTTGTCTATGCTAATATTTGTATTTCATTAAAAAAATATTGGTTTTTTAATTAATAAAATATATTAAATTTTCAGCATTCCCATACACACATTTTTAAAGGAAAAACAAATTAATATATATTTCTGTTAATTATCACAGTGAATGGTAATCACTGATTTGAAATAGATGATTTAAATTTCATGAATGTCATTGTTGTAAAATTAAAAGGTTATTGAAAACAATTATTAAACTTAAGCACTTATAATAATTTTTTAATAAACTATAATTTGTCCCACATATGTTGCTCCTATGTTGCCTTCGAAATAAAATCTTTTCTTATTTATTTTCTTCTTCATCAGTTCCCAAGTTTCCAAAACATACTTTTAGTTTTGTTACTGAATAACATTTTATAGAAATATTTTGAAATTCGTGCATTTATAACTTACAGTTTTCAAATGTATAATGTTTTTTCTCACCTCTTCATAACATTTTCGATAATTTTATTTCCAAAGTTGTTTTAAGTAAGATACTTTTTGATTTCCTTTCTTCCCTTATTGATGAGAAGTAGATAAATCCATATTTCCCGGTTGACCAATGAACTGGAAAATTTTCTCATTTTTAACTTCCATTTAAACCCTCTCATCTATGAAGGATATAAAAATTATCAAAACGATTGAAATATTATGGTCTTAATAGGGTGAATATAGCATGTGATTGAATCAACTGTGTTGAACGGCAATAACAGTGAAATTACCAAATTACTTTATTGCACACTCCCAGAATTCCTTCATCTTTGTACACCAATCAAATGTCATCAAATGTAATTCTCTTCCATTAACAATTTAACACTATCATTTTTGTCAATATAAATTCTTATTCAGACTTATAATAAAAAGGAAAACTGTACAATTGTTTTCTATCTCTGATACAACAGCAAGATTCAGTTATCTCTTGAGAACACTTTACACTTTCAATAGGATATATGTAACGATTGTTGTAAGATAGCCAGATCACTCTACAATAACTGGTTACTCTATTTATTTATGAGTTTTTTACTTTAACTGCATTTGATTTTAAACATATCGTAGGTGGTGTTTATAACATATTTTATACTACTATAATTTTAACCATCTTTTTAAGATACACCTTTATTTTCATGGTGGCTGAAATAAATCACCAAATTATGTTTAAAAAAATACCAAAACTGAGGAGCAACCATACACACTTTCACTTTCTGCTTGCATTCGAATCACGCGAAATAGTACTATTTTTTCCGACTAAAGTTTTTTATTTTATTTTATTTTTATTTTATTATTTTTTTTATGTACAAAAAAGTTAAATCATAAGCTTTGTAAATTAATTTACCAAGGAATGAGTTTTTACAAAAAATGTAATTTCTCTAGATATAATACGCGTAATCTGATACAAAAAATGTAAAGAAAGGTATATGGAATATCTATGTGTAAAGAAAAGTATATGGCAATACTATATGAAAATCAGTCTACAAAAATATAACAGCTTTCGATCCGACACTCAGTTCAGTGGTTCCAGAACACCATTCTTTGCACTGCGTTTAATGTAGTTACTATTCTGGGCAGAGGAATTAGCATCTCTCAAGTGCTGCGATAAACAGGTGCAATTCAAAATACTTTTGACTTGGACAGCAATATGAGGGAGGTTAGTCCTTTATATTTGCTTCAAAAACCGAAAAGACGTGTTAATAGCCCTGGAAAATAATCGAAACTCACGAGAGCTGTTCGTGAGCTGAAAAAACATCTCTGGCAGAATATTTTCACAATAATGAATATTCGAAGGGTTATGACGTGAAAGCGATGAGGGTTTTCTTGTTTTATTTCCGAAACGATAAGCAAACACACTAATATCAACAGTAATAGACAATATAGTGGAGGATCGATAATGATTGCGGATTGTTTTCAGACTACAAAACGGATGAGCTTGAAAAGGCTAATTATTGCAATTTAACTGTGAATCATATTTTTTATTTTGCTGATTTAATCATTGAGTTTCCCACTCAAAATGCTAAAAAATTGTGGGACTCAGTTAAGTGGCAAAGTATAAGGCTAAGATGTACGGCTTGTCACCAACTAGAGTCTTATTTTGGAGAACTCATGTGGTGAAAATTGTATGAAAAAATACAAGCCATTTTATTTCATATTGAAAACAATCGCAGAGATATGGAACCCACAAATTATGTGCGAGTGATTGTAACTTGGCGATAATGTTGGCAACTTTTCCATCCCGGTCATCAATTAAGGTGTACCTTTTCTTTTTATTTGATTTTAAACATATAGTGCGTCATATTTACAGCGTTTTCTATACGACGATTATTTTTACTTGAATTTAATAGGGATATTTAAACTAATACAATACAATATGTTTTAAATACAGATTTTATTTGTTATTTTTTACGCTAGATAAAACGTACCACTCTGTATTATCAGAATATATATTGGATATTACCTTTAAATTTAAATAAAGACATCTTCTAGAATAGAAGGCATATATATGCTATTAAGTGCAAATTTTAAGAGAAAATTTATTATATTTTGTATAAATTTCGAGACAAAATACTTGTTCAAATGTCTACCACACATATGTTTCTCACAATATTTTCACATTGTTTTTGAATTTTATTGTTGTTTCTCATACAATTGTATGATATAAATGTATTATTTCTGATAAAACTCAATATAAATACTTCGTAGTATAATTATTAGCAAATATATCACTTCATTATATTTTAAGCGTTATGCAAAAATTAAAATATTATATATCCTATTTTTTATATATGTAAAGATTTCAGAAATAGAGTACAACTCAGTATGTAATAATACAGTAAAAACATTATGTATGCGCATTATTGCGCTACACAAATATCATGAAACATATATATTAATAAAAGTGTAAAAAAATTTATTACTTTATCGCTTTGAAAATCTTATGAATAGTGTGATAATTTAACAATATTCTAAAAGATTCACAACATGTATATTTTTACTATGTTAATTAACTTCTGAGGCTTATATAATACAAACAAATAAATTGATTTTACATTTGAAATTATTTCATGACAAGTATAGTAATTTTTACTGTAAGGGCCTCCTAAAATAGTGACTCACTTAAAACAAATGACTTAAAAACTTTTTTAAATTATGCAGAAAATATACATCAACATGAACACTATAGAAATTTATGTTGCAAATTGTATTCCAGCGCACAACACACTTGCAAAATTTTGATATCTATATGATATACGATATATCAGTTAATAAAATGTGTGAAATGAAATGAAAACTTTTTCAAATATATATGAGAAGAGTTAGAACTGAATGTATGTATATATATTTACTTATTAAAAGAAGTTAGTATGTAACACTTATTCTGTAGATAAGTTAAGTTTTTGTTCTTAAAAAGTCAATGTAACACTTGCTTTAGAGAAAAATAAATTTATAATGTATAAGAAAATTTTCGTTATCGCTGACACAAAGAGATATAATAAACTGCACATTATGCATAGTTTTAAAATCTGATTCTTTACTACATTTGCTAAAATAACTTGATAAAATTGAAATAAATTATACCTAAAATAATAGAAGTGTACTAGGCCATCACATACATGTTTTCTTCATCCAACCATATAATTTATATCTTAATATTCTTGACGATATTTCGTTGGTTTCTACGCATTCCTCATTTTTTCCTCTAAACATCAACATTTTTAACAAATCTTAGAAATTGGAGCTTTTACAAACGTGTTAAAAAACTTTACATGCATGTTTTCTTTCTGGAATTTTTATTTAAATATGTTATAAAGCATTGGACTAACAAAGAAAGTTTGCACCAAGAAATTATTTAAGAGAAAGTGTATGTACGTAATTCAGTTAAATGAATTTAAAGTAATGGAGATATGTTCTAAGTTTCCCAGATACACTTTATCTGTATTTTTTTTTTAAATTGAGAGAGTTCCTAAAATTTGACTTTATTAGATCTACTTTGAGTTTGCACCGGAAGTTTTTGATTGATCAGAGGGATTTATGTAGAATGTTATCTTAGTTTTAATATATTGACAATAGCAAATTGTTATATTTATAAAAGTGTTGCATCATAATTACATTACTATTTTTTATGTTTAATGTCCTTTTTACTTTTTAAGGTGTATCTCTACTTACTTATCATTTTGCTTTTGTTTTTTGCATTCGATAAAGCCCAGAAAACTAAAAAAGGAAATGCTATTTGTGTCGTGTTCTATTATTTAGCAAACTTTATTATTCTTGAAATATTAATATCAATAATAAGTCAATGAATGCAGTGACTTATTTTGTGGATATTTTAACTGTTATATTGTATCTGAACTATAGTATAAGTACATTTTACTATATATTAAAAAAATCGAATTTTACTTATAATAAATTCCATTTAATGAAATGAAAATAGATGGATTACAGTTTTCTCATTTGCATGATGACGTTTTTGTAAATGCGTTCGCACTTCTAAAAATCAACAATGAAAAGTAAATAGATTATTGATAAAAATATGTAAGCCCTTACATATTTATATGTTTAATTTACACCTTTACTTATTTAATAAAATATTTACGTTAAATATGTTTGAATCGACTTAAATATGTTGGAATCGCGCAATTTCTTTCATTTGAAATGATATTGCTAAAGGTAGCAGGAAATTCTGAGGATCATCTGCTTGGCCTACTTCTAAATTATGAAGAACCAGTAACTTTCCGAACTACGATGTCACACCAATTGTGTGCCATCGTCTTATTATGCGCCAAATGTCTTATTTTGACTACGCATTATCAGATTTATTTTTTATGTAATTGTACAGAATAGTTACGTAGTCTATCATAATGGCTGATACCAAATTAACATTGCTTTATTTCCAGATGTATTTCACTATGGTTTCAGGGCAAATGAGTAATGTATTTGTATCTGAAGATACCTGAGCAATTAACCCTTATATTAATAAGACAAAAAATACGATGGTTTGTGGTATTATTTTTCAAAAACACGACGTTAAAGACATTCATTGTATAATTTTAATGTTTTATTCATACAAAGTTGCGTGCAGTGAAAGGCTATATTTCTTTCCGTAATGCCTCATAACAATAATTTTGAATAATTTTTAAACATGATCTTGCTAAAACTCTTATGATACACTTATATTCAATATTTTTTCACCTGGGTATTCAATGAATCACTTGATAAATAAGTGAGCATAATATTAATCATGTTTATCACCCGGCTTAAGCACTTCAAGTATCACAAATCTGGAGTAGAAGGTCATGAATGAATGGTTCAGTGTGTTATATTGATCAGGTTGTAATCTTTTGAACTTTTTACATAAGACTTAAATTATTGACTTTCGTTTTATAACACCCAATACAGAAGTTTTTCCTTTTCAATAATATTAACACTAATTTTATTGACAGCATTAACAACCGATTTGGAAATTGAAAATTATTGATAAATCTTATTTTAGAGCATTTTAGTAACTTTTTCACGTGATTCTTAGATTAAACTTTAATAAAAATGGTTATGTTCTTTACAAGGTCCAATTTTTTCATTTTGTTTTACAATGTTATGTATTCATCTTGATAGAATTAATTCATATATTTTCATAAATAATCTTAAAATATTTTTATGAAATCTCATGCATTATATCTATTTATATAACTAAATTAAATTCTGTGACACAACCACCCATTTGAGGGAGGCTAGGCCTACAGTGCCAGTGCCTATATCTGTTTTCTTGACCGAGCCAATCTGGAGTGCAAAGTATATACACTGGTTAGGCAGTCAGCCTAAAGCAAAAACTTCCAGTGTATTTGGTACTCAGTTTTAAAAAATGTTAGTATTAGATTCTTTATGGTTATAATTGTACTTTATTATTGTTTTTCACATGATCTCATTTATGATCATATTATGTTATTTATTCATGTATGCTAAAGTTATTTACTGATGTCTAACAAATTTTTCTTTTGACTTAATATTTGTTACAACAACACTGTGATTCTTCAAATTTTTAAAAAAAATTTTGAATATGTTTCTATGAGTCTCTTTTGTAAAATTTCCATTTCAACATATTGTTGCTAAATAATATCATTCAAAATAAAATTTAACTTTTAAAGATGCTATTATTTTTTTCTCCTCTATGACGATAATAGTTTAATTCTTTTCTTATGGAAGGCAGTTTAATTGTGAAAATAAACTAATTAAGTTAAAAGTATTATACTAAATGACAGAGTTGAATATTAAAAAGGAAATCAGCATGTTGTGGTTCAAAGTTGTTCTAGACATCGGTAAGAACAATATGGTCATCAAAAACATTGCTAGGTGATTACCTAATTATATAAGTTACAAAAACAATAACAAACTTATTACAGTATTTCAAATTACAACATATATATATATAAAAAGTATGAGTAAAAACATTATTTAAACTTCTTACGGCTTTTTATAAAACGACATAAACATATATTATAAGGGTCATAAATTACAATAAAATAGATAGTTAAATTGTCTGAGACAATGCAATTTTTAGGCTCTAAATAGAGATAAAATGTTGTTTAACACTTGAATTGTCAAACAATCTATGTTTTTTTTTCTATGACGTTTCTCCTACTTGCTGATCATGGCAATAGTTCAGAGGAAAAACTTTCAATATATACTTAAATCAATGATTGCTATTATGAAAACCAAAAGACATGGCCAGTTTGTTAAAGAAAAGGCTTTAGAACAATGGCAGAAGATGCAAAAATACGTTTCTACTGCATGACACAAAGTAATAAAAAACTGATGACTTTCAATTTGATTTTATTAGGCATAACGAAGCTAAATAACGATTGAAGAATAATAAAAATAAATTGTGGAAAATGAAGCTAATATTAAATGAAAATGTTTCCTTGTCCAGCCAAGTTTTCATGATATAGTGAAATTTATATAATTTTCCCTTTATAATCACCTGTGTATTCAAAAATATTATTTGAATTTAACTATGCAAATAACATATGCGCAAGCAAAACTAGTCAGTCCGTTATTATTGTTTAATACGAATCTTTAAAATCATACATCAGTAATTTTTAACACAAATAACTTATACAAAAGTAATATTAATAAAAATATTCTTGTAAAATTCTGGCTTATTTTCCGTAAATACGTTATTTGTCTAATCCACTGAGTACGAGTAAAAATTCTAATCAGTGAGTTATTTCATATAACTATTTAAAAAAAACATGAAAATTAATCTGAACTTTTGCTTGCTTTTTAATAAAAAGTCTTTTTTCAGTTTTCTGCTAAGTACTATCCAAATTCGGGCATAATCTAATGAACTATAAGCATATAAGTTTTTTTTTCATTAAAAAACTCAAACTATATTTATTTGACATTGTCTACAATTCAGTAACGTTAGAACAATGTAACTGTGAAAATCATGTCATTAAAGGTTTGTTTAATCTTTTTTGCAATCACAAATAACTGGATGATCTCAATATCATATTGAAATGTTTATTCAATCTTAAAAGCAATAATTCATAAAATAGTTTTATTAACATTTAAAATAAAGACTTGAGTTTAATATTCAATTAAAAAAAAATTTGTTTTATTCTCTAAATTTGATTTTAACAAAGAGTTAAAATCTCTAAATTGAGGGGTTTACAAAATATAATTCAAAAATAAATATTGAAATTTTTTATGAAATATAATTCAAGTTTGTTTTTCAAAATTTCTGATTCTCTTTTTTATTTAATAATAATTAATTTACTTGAGAAGATTAAACTGATTCCTTTCTTAATCATTTTAATTTAGATTAAACTTTTTACTTTTTCTAAATTTAATAAAAATTCTAGTAAAAATATTTTTAAATTTTTCGGAATCCTCTACCCTTATAAAATTTCCCTTGTTATTTAAAATCAAACCTAGACAAAGTCTTCAAAGTATTTATTTCAGTACCATATTATTTTGTTTTAATCTATAAAGGCTTCGTTTCAGCTTACAAACTATCCATTAACCATCACTATATTCTTCTGCTTGTTTTGTGTATATGAATTCTTCTAACGTTGCATGAAAAAATGCTGAACAAACATCAAATTGAGTAATATGCATTTTCACATTAGATGTGAATTTATTAATTGAACTATACAAAGTTATTTATTAATTGAACTGTAGTAGCAAGTTTTGTTAGTGGCAAAGACTGTAATCGATTACAAATCATTGACTAAAATATTTAACGACAAATCTGTCTTTTTACTTATCAATAAGGCCTTCAATGTTCTTTTTTGTCTCAGGGATGTATTTGAATTCAATGGCTTGAATACCTTTTGGAGGTTTTTCTCGAAAGTTCATGTTTTATTCTCAGTTTATTTGTGAATTCATGTCTTCTTTGAAAAATCTATTTTGTTTGCAATAGATATCTTCTTCATAGGATTCGGGTTCTTCAAAATTATCTGCAGATGGCTCAGTAGTCTTAATGTATTATCAAAACGCTTTTGCTGCTTCAGGTCGTTTCATTTTCTAAAACTTTTTGGTTAATATCTTCTTGCTTTTCATTCTTTATAGGGCTATTTCTAATTGCTTATCTTCAGATTTTTTTATTCTTAAATTCACTAACGTGTGCTGCTTTATTCTGATCTTAAACAGTAAACTCTACATTAATTTCCCAATTATTAGTTTCTCATTAAGTATGATATGGTTAAAGAAAATAATAGAATTAGACTCATGAATCTCAAGACAATACCCTTCGTCTGAATTATATACAATAAAAATGCCTTTTAAACTTTCCTTATTCTTAATATGTCTTTTGGCATAATGTCCTACATTTCTCCCATAAGTCAAACTTTCTAAGACCTCTTTATAAGAATAAAGTTTTTGAATAAAAAGAAAAGAATACAAAATAAAGAAATGTCGAAAAATGATCATATAATACTGAAATTTTCTGAATGATTTATCCAATAATCCCTATTCATCTGCAGAAATATGTTCTTCTTATTTGTAACAATTTTCTCTTGAACGAAAGCTTAATATATAAATTTTATCAAAATTATGAGCTGCACATATTTCCTCTTGAATATTTATTATCTCTATTTTATGATTTAATGGTTTTACATGATGTTTATGTTGGTGACTCCAACGTTTATCATGTAGTTGTAAAAAAAATACCTTTCGTTGCTATTTTTACCTCTACAGATTAATTTAGAGTGAGTTTACAGTAGAATTTAGAGTTACAGATGCTTTCCTTAAACAGTTCTTTTTATCGATTGCGTGTTCCATAGAGAATACAAATATTGCCAATCATTCATCAACATTCTGTTACGGTTGACTGAAAATATCTATTCAGTCAATCATAATCTATAATACAATAAATATAAAAGTAAGATTAGTAAGATTAGTAGAACTACTAGATTTCTAATAATTTTTAGAATACTAGATTTCTAATAATTCCATATATTACTTTTAGCCATTCATTTCTATAAGCAACACATTATTAAAAAGATACTTAATAATCCTTTGATAACAGCAATGCCACGAGCAGATTTAAAATTTTCATCTTTATAAAAGGTTCTTTTTCATTGTACTGTGTCTTGATTATCTGAGTTTAATATACCCTTCACATTTAAATTAATCTATAATATGAAAACTTTTCTATCAACTGATAACAGTTTTGGACAGATTATTTGCAAAAAGGGTCTTTATTTGCATGTTTTCTTGTTTTTTGGGAAAGAGTTTTTGGTAGTTTTACCTCTGCAATCCATTTTAGACATGAATTTGATATTTATATAATAATAATATTTAAACTATTTTCTTAAAAATTTACTTATTATTTTATTTTTACTGTAGAAATTTTTCGCTCAGTTGTGTTGGTGACATATAACATATATCTTGACATCTAAACTTTTTCTTATGATAGTACCATTGTATCATCAATTTCTCAGTAATTCTCTAATATTCATTAACAAGCAAGCAATTTGTTTTAAGTGAATGGTATTCATTACCTAATACATCCAACATTAACAGTTACATATACGTAATTTACAATTAAATAGTGTATACAGCAAGTTAGGTTCATTTTCAATAAGCTCCGTATTTCACAATTTTTTTATTTTGGAAAGATAAACTATCATGCTATTAATTTTTATCTATTTACAATAAAAATATTTGAATGAATATTATACATCTGATTTTCAGATATTGCTACTAATAATTTCTGTATTTCTATCTATAATTTTCTTGGTAATTTAATATTTTATGATACTTTGCAGAGTTTTTTCTTCCATAAAATTCGTTAAAATTGACATGATATTTGTATTTGATTTTCAAATTACGTTTGTCTTCATTATAAATCTCCCATTCATCAGATGATGCTTCCAAAGTAAGAATTTCTGGTTATACTAAAGTTTCTTCTGCAACAGCTAAGGAACTAGAATGATATTTTAAAATAAATTTTATTTTCCCTGTTACTTTGACAGTTTTCCTAGTTAAAGACTTATTTTAGAAGTTTTGCCGATTCCATCCTTAAATTTCTTTAGCTATAAGATATTAGAGAGTTAAGTTTAACATGAATACAGCTAAGCCTAATGAGTAGACCTAATAATATTTAAGTTTTTGTAGTTTTCAGCAAATACCCTAGAACCTATAACTTTTTAATTTATTAGATATTTCTAGAAAAGGTTCATAAAATAGATTATATAAGTATATAACTAAGGAGTTTTATTTTGGAATAAATACATTCTGTGGCATACAACAAATAAAGAACAACCAAAAAATGAAAAACATACTTAGTAGCCAAAACTATTTGTTTTTAATATTATTTAGAAAGTAAACTATTATTTCAAAATAAAAGTATTTAAAAAGTAATTGACTAATAAAAAATTACAATTTAAATACTTTTTACATAACGATAATGCCGAATCTCAGTATCTTTTTTTAAATCAATTTGATTTATCTCTTATTATTGTAACAATTTACGCACTTTTCTTGACATCACATATTCATTTCATTTAATTTGCTATAAACTCCAACTTGTTTTTGAGATGATCTTTTATTTAAACTTTTAAGTGTCAAGAATGTTTTTCTTGATATCATTTCATCTTTTTCTTTAACTAAATAAATTAAGCTTGTTTGAATAACTAATTTTACAAATGCATTCTTATATTTTTTATTTATTTAGTATTTTAAGTATATTTATTTAGTATACATCATAATAATTTAATGGCGCTTCAAAATTCAAATATTTAAGTATAAATAATGTAATTATTTTGATAAAGTCTTTGTAGGTTGAAATGAAAAAGATAAGATTTAAATATTAATGATATTATTAAATTGTATGTTTCATTTCTGAAAAGGAAATCCCCATTTGCCAGAAGTATATTTTCTTATAAAATCTGACATTTGTTCAAAAATATTTACTTAATTATTCTAAAAATAAATTTTGTTCCGATTTGCTTTACTTATACAAAGATTATAAGATGAGATCTATTATTTTAGGGAGAATTGAGAATTTCACTGTTGCAATTATTTATTCATGTTTTCAATTCCCTTATATTAACATTCTTATATACCTACTGAAATTGGATTAACTTTCATTTCCAGAAACTATTTAAAAGTTAAACTTCCCATTTGTTCTTTTCTTCATTGAAATTTTTAAGCATACAGAATTTTAGATGACTATTTTTTAGAGTTTCTTTTAGTGCCTGATAAATATATTTATTTATAGGTTTATCGTAGTTGTAACAGCGTGTTCTTCTTTCATGAAATATCATAATTTAAAATGCCTCTCAGTAGAGAGTTATATCCGAACTTCTTCAGTTACTTGATTCATACTTTTGATATATATTAAATCTAATCATTTACTTATATTCATAATTAAATTAAATTTTTTAATCATTTAAATTGTTAATTTTGTCGTATTTATATTTGTTTACCTTTTTAAATAATATATTAACTGCAGCTCTTTTTTCATGTTTATAAAATTTATTCAAATACTACATGTTATTTCTATTTGATAAAATAGAATAAATTTCTTTACTTTTTAAATATTTGTAAAACACAGTATTTTAATCCATTCATCAAAGTAGTTTAAAATATCATCGAATGATGTGAAATGCTGATCAATTTTTTCTAAAAACTTCGTAAATTTAAACCAATGATATAACTTTGATAAATATTTAATTTTACATGTATACTCTTGATAATTACCCATCTATCTCAAAACATATAATATAAAACAATTTTAATATAAACAATTCTATAATAATTCTTTAAGTTTAAACAATTCTATAACATAAAAGAATTTTAATTTTATCTTTTTAAAATTATGTTCTTGTTTCGTTTATTTTTTTCACAATATCAAAAAATTATAAATTTAATATTAAAATTTTCCAACAAGCTTATTATTTCAATTGTAATTTTCCACTCACCGTTACCAGTAGAGGAGAAAATAAGCAATAGAGCTATTTGTTCTTAAACCTTTTTTGAAATATAGTTTTTATCTAGTTTACATTTCTACTTTTCTATATTCATTTCTTTCGAGGTTGCAGTTACTATGTTACACAATGTACTTACAGGCAATAGAGACTTCATTTCAGTCAAATCTGGGATTGTGTTACGTGCAACGTGACTTTTAACAATTGTGCACTATTTGTAACTTTTTCCTTTAAAATGGATAATTCCCTTCTAAACTTGTTGTAAACTTTTTCCTATTTTATTAGAAAAATCCTCGTGTTTTATTTTTGGAATCACTGATACGGGTTCTTAAAGCTCCTTTCAACAAATCTAAAACTTTAATGACTATTCAAAACGTCTTAAAGGATTTTATCACTGTTACAAAAAAGTAATACAGTTTATATTTTTTATTTGTTTTCTTTTCTGAGCAATTTTTGTTCTTCCTGTTTTCTAGTTTAAGCTGGATATATCTTCAATCAAAACTGATTCTGGGATAAACCAGTTGTAATAAATTTTATTAAAAAAATTACATACACCATAAATTTGCATTAATAATTTCCTTTTATTTTGCCATAAAAATATGATGAATTTAAAGACGGTTATTGTGAACCAGTATCTTAAATATTTTCATCTGACTTCAATCATTACATTTAGCAAGAATATTATTTATCAGCAATTAAAATATTTAATTTCCATTATTAACACAAATTATCATGGAGGATATGTTCTATTTTATCTAAATTTAACATAGTATCTTAAATTTTATTAGTGAAAATATTTCTTATTGTTTCACAAAAATCTCATGATAATATTGAAAGTAATTTCATAACATTAAACTTTTAGTTAAATGTGATTTGAATTCTTCATTTGAATAATATTTTAATACATTTTACTGTTCTCAATCAGTGAATTAAATATTGTGCTCTTAGATACTGAAAACCATTCACAATTCAATATAATACTGAAATTCCTTTTTCAAAACCAATTATGAAAAATAAACTCAATTCTGGGATTCCGTAAATGTTAAGCATTTAGATTTTAATTTAGAAAGCACGCAAGAACATCGTAAAATACTTTTTATTCAATATTACGATGTTTGGAACACAAGATACATTTTGTTTAAAATAGTCCAAGGGTTAACTCGTTTTAGATAAATTCCTCATGTAAAACTTTGAGCATTGATAAAATTTAAAAGAATTAACTCATATGACTAAACAATCAATCAAAAAGGAACTATAATGGTATAATTTTCTTGGATTTTATTAGTTTTAACATTTCATGCCTTCGTATTACTTCATTGTGTAATAAGCAAAGCAATATGCAATATTTTTTTATCAAAGACTTTCCCAATTAGAAGTCACAGCTCTTATTTTGGAGTTTCTGGTATTAGCTAAATTCATTTTCCAAAACAGTGAAACAAATATTCTCTTAATTTATACAAAACTTTTGCCTACGAGCTGTCCTTCGTGAGTAATAATAGAATTTATCAAGAACTAATTTAAGGATGTTCAATAAGATTTTAATTTAATTAAAAGTTTTTCAATTACTTTAGTTTTAAAAATGATATCATTAGTCAAATTAATCATGAAACAGAAGAACAAATGTAAATACATATTTTAGAACTATTTATATGCTGTATTGAGTCCTTCAGCAGTTGGAAAGCAACAATTAATTAAGAATGAATTGTCTGATATTATTTTATCATAATTATTATTCTTTTGTTAAGAAAAATTCAAGGTAATTATTGTTCTGATTATAGCCGCTGGAAACAAAGTCTTCCTTGCAACTGTAAACGGGGCTTATTTGGTTATCCCTTCATTTCATCTTTTATTACTTATGTCCTCATTTCTAGAAGAATACTTTTAAAATGATTGTTTAATATTTTCCTATAGTTTTTAAATTAAATTTAACAACATTCTCATGATATTATTTGTCAATTATTTTTAACTATCCCTAATTTATAATTCAAGGAAACATAAATTTATATGTTAAAATTTCAATCCTGTGCCTCTGATTCCCCTGATGAAGTAATAATCTGTTATGTACACTAACTTGGTTAAATTTGTCCACATAACACGTTAGTAGACTACATGGGGCATTTTTAAGGATCTTAATTTTGTGTATGGCATGCAATTATGATTCCATTTTACATGTCTTTTTCTTCCTGCATACAATCCGCAGTGGAGTATAACCCACAGCATTATTTTTCGGCGAATTGTCAAATGTACATATGCTGCTGATAACATGGGCGTCACATAAAATAAAAAATGCACAGTATGATTTTAAAACATGATAAATTGTACAGAAAAAAAACATTAATTACGAAAAAGATCTATTTGGATACACATTACAGTAAAGTGCGACAAACTGAGATGAAAGCACGAGATCGATCATGAGCGATAATTCTGAGAAGATTCTTGTAAATCTTATCGATATTTATCTCCTAATAACTTTTAAAACGATGTTAGATATACTTAAAAATATATATTTGCTTCGCTAATATTTAATTGAAAGAAATGGATTATTTACAAACAGCGTATTTTATACATTTTTCTTTTATACCGCGCGTCTTTGTTTTTAATGTCACATTAAGACGCTTGTCGCTATTTTTTCTTATTTGCTTTCTTTATAGCTTTTAATTTAAATCCGCTGAGTGACTTAAAAGTCTTCACTTCCATATGACAATAAAAGAATTTGAATATTTTCAAAACGAAACAGTTCACATCAAGGCAAAAAGCGAAAAGCTGTTAGCGAATTGCAACTGTAATATCGTTCCGAGGAACCGAATTCATTCTGGAATGTGATAGGACAAAGTTGATTATAGCTGAAATGAGTCAGCAATGTCATGGCGCCACCTGTTATTTATTTTATGTAACATATGAAACATATTTCTTTCAAAACGTTCTTGTAAATTTTTGTCATAGAGAATGTTTTTTATCAGATTATCCGCTTCGGCGATTAATATGCACAACAAATTTGGAATATTTTTAAAAAATTTGTGGATTATGCATAGAAAAATATGGTGATTCAAATGTTAATGCATTGTAAATATAAAGTTCATAAATTTATCTATAGTTTAAAATACCCTCATTATCTATACATTCCTTAATTATAAAACTCGTCAATTCAATAACTTTTGATAAGTGCATAATCATATTTGCAACAACAAACTATATATTCATTGACAATATATGTTATATAGATTACTTCTTTTCTACATTAAAAAGCACAATTCGATTTTTACAAAACTATATTATTTAAATATAGACACTTAAATGACTAGAAATCATTTATGTAATTAAATACTAGTTGTTTTAAGAATGTAGCACAGCGAGGAAAAGGTAAAACATATATTCATGCCTGAAATTTTCCAGATTATCAATTCATCTACATTAATAAGTTTTCTAAAAATGTCACTTAAGGAATTTAGAAACACTTAATATTCACCTATTTACTAATTGGGAAATTTTATAGAACTAAAAATATTTATTAGTCAGTAAAGAGTAAAGTATAACCATTCAGTTGAAGATGTCAGGAAGTATTATGAAACCTAAAATAAGATATCATATCAAGAATTAAATACTAGTTTTAAGAGTGCTCTAAGAATCAGTGTGCTAATCTCATGGAAGCCTATTATTATTTCAATCTAAGAGTGCTATAATTTCATGGAAGCCTATTATTATTTCAATTTTTTCGGCTTAAACTAGAGGAATTGGTTTAGCATTACACTAAACCATTATGTCAGCTAATTTCATTTCTCCAAATATAATAAAATAAAATAACTAACATTTTAAGATGAAATCAAAAAGAAAACTTATAATTACAGTGTATTTCTTCATATTACAGTTTGCATAAGAATATTAATTATTTCTTATTACAGTTTATAGAAGAAAATTTTTCATAATAAAATTCTTCCACAATTTATGTTACACATCATTATTATTTTCTCTCTCTTTCTTATGGTCCTTAACAAATTGTTTATGAATAAATAGTATATAATAAAATTATGAAATAATTGTATATAATAAATTATTCATGAATAAATATGAGAATCTGATAATCTTGACAGGAACTATTATAGTAAAAAAATAAATACTTGATTTCCTATCAGTTCTGATAACCATTATTTGCAATAATGAATTCATAAGACGTTTTCCTAATCCTTGTATATTTCCTTCATATCTTTCTATTTAATGGAGAGATAATAATTTGCTTACTGATGGGAATTCTACTATTCTATCCAGCTGCTTAAGGCCTTCAGATGATAGAGAGAACAAAGGATTTTGCATCTTAGATATCAAGCAACTCAGATGCAAAATCTGAAGCTGTCAGGTGGGGATTGTTTAAAGAAAGATTGATAACGTTTCTGTCAAGAAAATGCGTAACATTTCTGTCAAGAGAAGTCCATGAAATTCGAATGTCTACTCATAGAAACCTTTTTCTCCATTGATACTAAAATCTTAAAGATAATTTTATTATATCATTCTTCTATTTTCTATAACTCTTTTAAATTTTGAGAAAATTCAAACCTAGATTAACTACTTTTTGTAAATTCAACATCAAATTATGTATGAGGAGAATTTCTTGCCAGTTGTTAAAATATGAACCTCATATTTTCATCTATAAACTTATAATGTGCATATTAATGTTAAATTATCCTTTCTTTCAAAGAAAAATAAATTTTCTAATTTACCCATTCTTAGAAGTTATAAATAAATAGATAGATAGGAATGTATAGTTTTCTATAACTTTTACATAGGATTAGGAATACTGTAGAAAAAGGATTTTTCTGAATAAAATATGCTAAGGAATCTAGCGAGAAATAGAGACTTTGAATATAAATACAAAAGCATATTGATCATATTGTTGTGGAAAAAATAAACTGGATATAATATTTCCAATGAAAAAGTTTTCCATAAGATCCAGATTTGAAATTCTCTTTATGGCAAATTCCTTTTTCTCTCAGATTTTTCTATTTTTCCATTTATAAATCTAAATGTAGTTAAAAACAAAATACCGTCCATATGCTTTATATTTTTACCATAGAAGCTTAACTTTTGCATTATAAAATATTTCAAGAAATAAATACATTTTTGGTAATTTCCTTTTTAACTATTGTAATGATTTCATCAAACAAAATATATACACATGTAAGTCACATTATTAACACCTTTAAATGAATATATTATTTTTCTGCAATAAAACTTTTGTAAATTGTAGTTACATCGTAATTTTGAACACTTTTAGCCAGATTTTACATGTTTCATTATGGAATAATGTTCTTGAAATTTTATTAATATTTTTAAAGCAACTAATTAGAAATTGCTTAAATTCTTTTTGATAAATTCATATAATCTTAAATTATAAAAAGAAAGAAAATTATTGGAGTTGCTATAAAGACAAATTATAATTTCATTTATATTGGACTCATAAAATTAAAGTAACTATTTTACATTAGAATTATGATTAATGTTCCTTAAAATGATTCAATTATAAATATTATTTTTATAGGATTAAAAACAAAAGCCAATTATTTTTTATTTAAATCTTTTTAACTGATTATAATAACGTTTTTTTCCTATATTCTCCTTAAACTTAAGATTTTTCACTCAGCATATTTTTAATTATTTTACACTTTTTTAGGAATCTGTTGATTTTTAATTTTATACTACATTAATTTTGCATATTAATAAAATTTGAATGACTCATTTATATTCATAAAACAATCAACCTACGTCAAACTCTTTAAACACAACTTTTTTTAGCAAAATGGTATTTCAATATATTTTCTTTCACTCGAAATCATCTTAAAACAATTTAAAAAGTTTTTTAAATTCAAAAGTTATCTTTCTAAGAACTTCATTCAAATGCAAAAGGTATGCAAAAATTAAACATCTAATAAATTAATCATATTTATTTGGTATTCACAATAAAATGTATCAAATAGTTAAAAAAATGATTAGTAATTTCTTATGTTTTACAATAAATGAAAAAAACAATAAAAATTAATAAATAATTTACGATACGTAAATATCAACTCAAAAAACTTTCAAATATATATATATATATATATATATATATATATATATATATATATATATATATTATTGATTAACTCTATTGATTGCTTCAATATGAAATTTTAATTATTTAGTACAAATATTGTGTAAACATTTTTTTGACTAAGAAAAAGAACCAAAACTCGAAATTTTCTTCTTTGTAAGATGCCATTTAACTTTACTTACAAATTTGCGTATTTTTAAAAGATTTTTGGAAAATACTACAGCATGGTAAAATTTTTATTATTACTTGCTTTATTTTTAAATAATGAGGTATCTTCTACAATAAAAACTCATTTAAATGCCATTAAATAATAACTAAAATCTCTTCAGATTAAACTAAACGCAATGGAAGAATATAGCACAATAAGTAATAATATTCAATGAAAATATTATAATGTGAAAAGTATCAAAATTTTCTCATAAAACTTGTTATGTATTTACATGAATCATGATTCCGTATGTGTCCGTTGCTAAATTTATGCACTTACAAAGATTTTAGACACGAGAAATTACATGGAAAAGTACATATTTGAAAGCTGTTGGAAACAGCCTTATGGCTTATGAATGCAGTGCATATCTTACAATGTCAAAATCTTTTAGTTCGTTTTACTCAATATTTGAATGCAAGAATATATGATTAGCATTGCATATTAGTTTTATCTGAAAAATGGATATTTTATCTTCTATATGTTTAAGAAAGATACCTATCTATATTACTAACCTTTTTGTCATTTAATATAGGATTAAATAAAGTGTTTCTAGATTCATTCCATTCACAAAGATCTAACAATTTTTAATCGAAATTTAATTTAGCATACATAATATAAATTTGAAAGAACTATAAAAGTTCAATTCTTACATAAAAAGTAATTACAAGGGAAAACTACACTCTGCGTAAAATATTCTTCCCAACGTAATCCGCATAGTTTTAATCAGACATTTTTCAAAGTCTTGGATTATGCTTTCAAGAAGAAATTGTGATATTATGTAACAGCAAAAAATGACAAAAAAAGAAATCCTAATGTGATGGTGCATAATGTGACAAATGCCTTACCGTTTATTAATTGAATACTCTATGACTATTAATCATATCAATAAAATTAACTATTTAACATGTAGTTAAAAAACTAATCTTTAAACAGCATTCTAAATACCAAAATAATCAAATAATCCAACAATATAATTATGTACACATATGTGCAGATATATATATATATATATACATATATATATATATACATACATATATATATATATATATATATATATATATATATATACACATATATGTATGTATACTATCTATCAATAAGTATTAGGACACCTATGCAAATAACTATATCAGTGGTCTTGAGATACGTCATGGCCTCCGCCGGTATATATCGTGTAGGAAAAAGCATCGGTATTAGTCGCACTCAAGATGCCGCGCAGTTCGGAGCTTTCTGATATCGAGAAAGATATAATTATCTGATTGGCCGATCCTTAAGGGACATATCTAGCGATCTGAAGTACCCAAAATTGACAGTGGCCTATGTGATTAAGAAGTAGAAGGTGAGAGGTGACTATCAGAATGTGCCCCGAGTCGGCAGAACAACAATACTGGGAGAAAGAGACTGACGAGTGCTGTCCAGAGAAATTCGTTAATGGTAACCTTAACACCAATGCCTCTGCACCATTTTGGATGATAATGTGCTTCATACGTTGTGACAGTTTTACGGGTTGGACCCCTATTAATTTTAAGGCGACAATGCAAGTTGTCATGTTTCGAGGTTAACCATGACTTGGTATGTTGCTAATGGAGTTCATTGAATGAACTGGCCCACCCGGAGTCAAGACCTGAACTATATCGTGATTCTCTGGAACGAGTTGGATCGTCGAATTAAGGGGTGAACTACTCGTCCAAAATCGATGAACGAACTTGTATGTCTATTCCAAGCCGAGTGGAAGACAATACCACTAGCTGTAATACAAAGACGTGTGGAAAGTCTGCCCCAGAGAGTTCACACTGTAATTGTCTCTCGTGGAGGCTCTACCAACTATTGATTTTGAATAAAATTCGTTTTTCTTTTCTATAACAGGTGTCCAAATACTTATTGGTAGACAGTGTACATATGTATACATTACTGTGTATATATACATATATATTAAAATGGAACTGATTAATATAACTGTGAAAAGATTTTTTCAATGATGCAGTAAACATAATAATTCTTTTCAATGATGACGATTAGTAATTAAATGAAAGTCGTTAAAAGAAAATTAGCAGTGATTAATTATGAGTAAGTAAAAGTAATAAACCATCGATATTCTATAATGCATTTTGAATCTTGTTTTTCCATGTCTTAAGTAAAATTATCGAGTCATGTGTTTAGTTATCATTTTTTCAATAAAGTAGGCAATCATTTTTCAGTACTTTACTTGCTGACCCGAATAATTTTCACTGTACTATTTCTTTCCGTCCATTTTCAATTCACCATTTGTCCATACATATTTAATTTCAAGAAATCAGGTGTTACTTTATGTTTACTTTTTCTTTGAATAGAATCGAGTTTTCTGGCTTGAATAATATATAAATTTGGCTTCCTCACAATTGGTTCATGAAATTTTAGAATCAAATATTCTATCTTTACATTAACTATGAAGTTATTAAAACAGCTGCTAGATTTGTCTCACATTAATACTGTATTGAAAAAAACAGAAAAAATATATCTTCTGAACCGGGGAAAGAATTGTTAGCCAAAAAAAGCTTAAATTAAGACAATTTCTAGTTATACAAAAATAGCATTCTTGCAAGAATGAAAATTTAATTTATCTGAAGATTTATGATAATATTTATACCTAATTAAATTTATTAATTTAAGATTAAAATGTTTGTTACTCTTTTTTAAGAAACTTGTTCTGGTGACCTTAATGATATTTTTAGTTGATAAAAAATTTTATAAACCATATATTTTTTTCTTAATTTTATTAAATTACCCTAGGTTTACTTAAAAAAAATATTTTTCTTTGAAGAAATTTAAAAATATATTTGAAGAAGTAATGCAGTTGCTTTTAATGAAAAGAAATCATTCACAAAAGAATCATTAATTGTTGTAGCATTAATTTTATTAATAATTCTGTTTCTTTAATTTTTTATCTAAAGCCCTAATCTAATGAACTGTTATAAAAAACATTCTTTTCTAAAAACAGTTAAATGATTTTCTTATTTAACTATTATTACAGACCGAGAAAAGACATAATATTTTATCAATGAGATATGTAAATAGATACTTTTTTCACAACTTTTTCAATTTATTTTAATGACTTAGCTAATTAATCTTTTTAACTTAAAGAACAGCTAGTTCCATTTTCTAATTTAAAATAAATGTAGAGGGGTTTTGTTGAATAAATGATATTTTATTCAAAACATCATTTTGAATAGAAAATTGGTTTTGAAATTTTCAAAAAACATGCTGTAAGAATTTCATTTGCTTTCATTATAATAATGAAACAAAAGAATTGACTTCCTTAAGTTGATGATTCATTTGCATTTCCATAATAAAAATAGAAAAAAATTATCTGTATGTTGATATATACATGGTGTAGTATCCAAAACGAAATATGATATCTTAATGACTAAATTGGGGTAAAGAAAAAATACCCTTTAGAAGTTCACTGTAATCCTAATAAGACTTAATTATCACGATAATTTTTTACGAGTTCCCATTTTTAGAGACCAATAAGTTAAGCAGTGAATAAAAAAAAATAAGCAAAGAATGTAAAATTTTGAATTTTCCACCCAGATTTCTTCGTTTGCAATATTTACATAAAATTTCATGATCTGCTTGCAAATCTAGAAGAAAGTTATATAATTCTATAGACAAAGATGTTACTTACTTTTTTAACATGGTACTGATGGTATATGGGTACTGATATAATGGTACTGACTCATATATGTAAATTCCATCGGTCTAAACATTTTATTTATAATTTTTAAATTTTTAAAATTTGAATCATGTAATTTTTTTCATTTCTAAAAGCAAAAATTGATTTTATTTCAAATATAATCTATATAATTGCATGCAGACTAACTGTGGTTTACTTTTATTCAAAAACTCTGTAAATTGTAAATATTAATGTAGAAATTAAATTTAAGACATTTGTAGAAAATATAAGTTGTAGTCAAATAAGATCGTTGTAAGGCTTTTTAACTGATAATAAAATAAATTTTATATGTTTTAATAAAGGTGAAAAATCAGTTTTAAATATACATGACGAAATCTTCATTTCGAAGTGGTTTACATTTTACATTCATAAACAAGCAATAATGCCTTCATTTGGTATTTTTAAAGGTATATTTATGTGCAGATACTGAAAAGCAAAGTGAAAAGTTTTCATGTTGAAACAATGTTTCAAAAAGTTAACTTCAGTTAGTATAAAAAAGCATAATTGCTAACAATATAGAAAACAATTTTCTGCCACAAACAACATACATTTTTCTTTTTCAAAAATTTACATTTTCACAACATTTCATTATGCAGCTGCTGATTCCTTATAAGATTTATTCTCTAAATTGGCGTTATTGTTTCCTTATATACTCAACAAAGACGCCAAATGTTGATAATAGTTTGATAAAAACATACTTTCTTAGTCATCATCATAATTACTAAAATAAAAATTTCTTAAATCATCGTTATATTTTTATTTCTTATTTCAAATTCTTTGTAATTTGATTTATCTTAGAAAAAAATTAGAATGTTCTTTGAAGCTCGATAGAATTATGTACAGACTTTATTTTCTTGTTCAAATTATCTATTCAAAGATCTATTGTTTTCATCAAATACCTTTTGTGCCATTCAGATTTTTAATCAACACACAAGGAAAAATAATTTGAATCCATCTAGAAAAACAACTAAATTTATTAATAGTGAAATTTTCTTATTTCATCAGTATCAATATATATATATATATATATTTGGCTCCAGAAATCTTCCAGAAATTATATATATAAGTAATTTATTTCTCATATGCAAACTGCTTCGCTGAGTCTTTTGAAAAACACCCATGTTTACTATCGTGTAGATAGGTTTCTTTAATTGTAATATCATTATTCGTGTAGCTGTAATTATTTTTATTATCAGGTAGTAATATTTAGATTATCAAGTTTTAAGTAACAAGAAAGTTTTTAAAAACATGATTAATAAGTTTATTTTACATTTATATAGATAATCTTCCAAAACATGTTTTTACGTAGATTAAATCTTATATACATCCGGATATTTTCCTTGTTAAATTTAAGAGAGAAAAGTAACACGGAAATCTTTATTTAATGTATTTTCCTACTACACAAAATTTATATGTAAGAATTTTTTCTAATAATTCTTTTTCCTTCATCCCTGGTTCATTTTGGAAGTAGAATTAGTTCATTAAAGTTATTTTTTTTATTAAATTTATCAGTTTTAAATAGAATTCAAGTAGTTAGCAACTGTAAGAACACTCTTCTTAAAAATATTTTATCTCTAAGAATTTTTATTTTTGTTTAAAATTGTTTGTAACAAACAAGCTTTAGAAATTAAATATCTTTAAAAAACCAGTTTTGTTGAGATATTTTAAATAACTAAGATTATATTTATTTCTTAGATATTTCACATTTAAAAATATTTAAAAAATACAAGCCTATGAAACGAATAAAATCAAAGATTTGCTCTCTCTTGTGAAATAAATAATTGGTAGTCAACCAAGTCTCTACCGAACACAAATGGGCGTTTTAGCTTTCATGATGGGCGGTAGCTGAGCAACCATCCTGTTATAAAACATCATTACTATGAAAACAGGGGTTGGCTGACAAACTCTAACAACAAAAAACACACAAATTGGAGGTCGATATGAAAAGATTATCAAACCTTCTGTTATAAATAATCTAACATTAAATCTCAAATTTTCATAATTCTCTTTTACCTTTTCCATATTGTGTTTATTCTTACGCTTATAATAAAATAACTGGAAAAAAATTGCATGAAAAATCTTGTAGAAAGGCATTTATTTTACACGATTATCTGTTATATCAGAATAATTTCTCATATCCAAAATAAAACTCTTTGTATGAAAAAAAAACTTTAAAATGCATTATACCTTCTCCTGGGTAAAAATTTTTGATATTTACTCTTCAAAATATAATATGAGATTCAAAAAGACATTTAAGAAAATTTGAAATCCATTTAATAGTTAACCTTTTCTTAAAATTTGCAGGAAAGCATTTATCTTTTATTATAATATTTTTTCAAAACCATTAGGAAATGACTTGTCTTTGTCATTCGTCACATATGAGCCAGTATTGTCATTAGTATGAAGTGTTTGACTTTGATTGATTTCTACGACACCTAAATTGGTAATATTTTTTCTGTCATAATTATACAACATGAAAAATGTCCTTCTTCTCTCCACAGCAGGGTAATTCATCTTAATTTTTTCCTTTAAAATGACATGAAGTGTAGACTGGAAAGATAAATATCATCTCGAAATGTGAATTTTCTATGACGTTTTAATTTTTAATAACGGTAGAAAACGAGTAATATACACTTGAATTTTTTAAATTTGAATATTATTGAGTATATTAAGTATTAGAAAACGAGTTTTTAAACTTGAATTTTAAATTTGATCACTATCCAAATATGATTGAAAATATAAGCTATTTAATTATAATCTAAAATATACAAATTTAAAAATGAAAATATAAATTGCTAATACATTGCGATATTATGTCCTTTTGCGATTTAATCCTATTTGAAAATTTTAGATAGATATAAGAAAATTTTAAGAACTGAGTGTAATTACCAATGTAATAAGTTTTCTTTTAGAAGACAAGAAAACAAAAATACAAAAATATTAAAATAAATACGATTTTGGTAAAAAAATATTAGAGGATTTACTTTAAAAAGAAAAATTCTAAGACACATCAAGTGGTGTCATTGCTTATTTTATAACGATTGAAATGTATATGTATTCGTCAACATTATTTTGTTAGATATATTTTAAAAAACAATTATTAGCATTTCACATTATTAAAAATGACAGTTATTCAATTTATTAAAAATAGCATTTCAATTTATTAAAAATAGCATTTCAATTTATTAAAAATACAGTTATAATTTGTTCCCAAAAATGCTATATATAAAAAAATTAAGGCCATTCAATAAGGGAAACTGAAAAATATGAAGCCATTTTTATCAATTAATTTCCTTGCTGAAGAATATTTGCCTTGGCAAGATGAATATATTGTATTTTATAGATATTGATGATATCACTCAATTTCTAATCTCGTTAAAACATAATTTTATTTTAGATATGTAGAATTAATTTCGTATGTTATAATATTATTTTTAATCCACAACATTCGAATGTATCACACATTTTAGAATTTGATAAAAAATGTAACAAAATTTATAGTTTATGACAAATGTATAATTCTTTATTAAAAATATTATATGTAAAATTATAGTACTCAGAAAGAAAATATAAAAATTTTAATAAGATATTTAAAATTTAAGTAAATTAAAATTTATATGTGATTCTAAAATTGCCATAAGAAAAATTCCATTATAATATTTCTTGCGATGCTAAGCATTACAGTTGAAAAAAATTAATGAGATTCCTTATGAAGTTGCCTTCAAGAGTGATAACACAAATATGATTCAAATTTAATAACTGAGTTTTAAAAGTACATATACATAAAGTTACTTTTCAATTATTATTGAAATATATTTTTATAAAAATAAGTTTTGAATACAATGTTACTTACGAATTTTTTTTTTCATTTCAAATGTTCTGACAATTAGCATTGATATTACGTCATTTTTGCTCAAGAAGTGGATGTGATGGCAAATTTATGTAGTGGGACACCAAGCGGTTGACCATGAAAGTAGGTGGATCTTTGAAATTTAGAAGCAAGGGCCAAGAGCAGAAGATTCCCAGACTCAGGTTGCCACCCCAAGAGGTATCATTTCACATTTAGTGGATTGCTACCTTGATGTATTTTACATGCATAAGCCATCATTCCTGAATATAACGGATCTCCGGTTAGTTCTGGATTCGAATTGACTACCTTCCTATAACGAGAATGATGCCCTGAGGAAACAAGCAGCCGTGGCAAATTTTTGTATTCCTTAGCTCAAAAATGATTCTGTCAGCTAAATTACTGCCAAATAAACTGTGCTACATGTATTAATGAAAAATTATAAATTTTGGTATATTATACATTTCAACTTCAAATCGCATTCTCTTATCAAGTAAAGAAAACTAAGTAATTTCTAAAAATGCTCTTTTTTATTTGTAAAAGTACTTTTTGAACTACACCATTCGAAGTAACTTAAAATCTTTTACACATTATACATTTTCCTTTAAATTTATATTATAAATTTATCCACAATAAGTTCTACCTTTTAATAAATAAACTTCCTCTTAATTTTGTTTTAAAGTATGTAATTAAAGGAAGAAATTATTTTAAATTTTAATATTTAGAAAAATTAATGTTTAAAATATATATGACTAATCATGGCTTAATATTAGGATCACCATCATTGAAGTGGGAAGTCGGAAATTTGATGTGTGTTAGTGTTACATAATTGAATTAGAAACGGCTATTGGTATATATGTATGAATGATGGAAATTTCTAATTTTTTTTTCTATATATGGGATATATTAGCAATGAAAAATATTCCTAAAAGACATGACATGGACGGTGTCAAATAGTTGGAAAGCATGACAAGGAACTCACATATCATATACAACCTCTCGTTATAAATCTGTCTGTTACATGGAATAAGATGTATATAGACAACTTATTAAATGGTGACTTAAAGAAACACTTCACAAAACATTTGAATTTGCGTAAAACTTAAAATCAAAAAAGTAAAATAAAAAGTTAAACTAAAAACTTATTTATCAAATTTCTCTGCCAATAATATTAAATTCATAAAATGTACCCAACCAATGAGCGCACTTTCTAGGCATGGTTTATATATTCTCCCAGGGAGATCTGAACCAAACACAGAACATTTATTCTTTTAATATCACTCTAAGAGGACGTGCAATTTTAGTCTTCCTAAATTTCTTTGTTCCTTATTGTAAGTAATAAATGCTATTTATTGTTAAAAATGCCTTCTAGTATAAAAGCCAACATTACAAACATTCACGACAAAAGGATAAAGTTTATGCTCTTTAAGATAAAAAAAAACACACACACACATAAAAAAAACTATGCAGATATTTAATCAGCATTTCAAATAATACTTAATTACAAATTATAATTAGTAAACGTTAAATTTTCATAATTTTTCTTAATAGCTGATAATGATAAATCACAGCGAAAAAAATATGTAAGCCATATTTATAACTAAAAAATATTTTGTTATTCTAAAATCATCTATGTTAGGTTTAAAATTTTATACTCAGAGGAAATATGCCTGAAAATGAATATCTTGTTTTATTTTAATGCATTGTATTTTGAATGAGCTTAAAATTTAAATAATTATTTTTTTAAATAATTCCCTTGATGTTAACCATAATAATGTGTGATACTACTAAGTTTAGCATATCAGTCACATTAATTTTGGCTTCAGAATTGGAGGAAAAATTTGGCATTTTGAGTTTTGAATTTATATATGATAGATAAAACTAAATAGCTTAAAAATATTTTTTAATGGTAGCCTGTTAGCAGAATTAGAAATTTAGAGTCCAGGTTCAATCTAAGACACTGTCGTACAAGATGATGCTACTTTTTTTTTTGTTTTTCTCTTGAACGTCGCAAGTAGAGAATATTGGAGAGTTCACCGACATACGCAGCGCGCAGCAGAGGATGGATCTTATCACCAGCAGTAGTGACGTCATAGGTTTGTAGTCTTATACGAGGGTTTAGAGTGACGTCATAGGTTTGTAATACGTGGGCGTTATTACTAATCAGATTATGTGACGTCATATGTAGTCTTAAATCCTGCTGCCATCTATTGAGACATTTAAAAACCTTTGATACTAGTGGTGCCCTCTATGGGAATAATTTTAAACTATATATTTTATTTGAAAAAATTCAACGGTGGGGACAGAACATCGGACCTCAACGATGGTAAGGCGTTATCTTATCCATTAGGCTGCCTGGACTTTGCGAAGAAATGATTTTTATGCTATATTATTAGAGGAATGATAAAAACTTGGATTTTTCCTTAGTA
This sequence comes from Latrodectus geometricus, assembly GCA_026290005.1. NCBI lineage: Eukaryota > Metazoa > Arthropoda > Arachnida > Araneae > Theridiidae > Latrodectus > Latrodectus geometricus. The sequence continues at coordinate 68,629 of JAPDSC010005489.1, forward strand.
ACTATAAATACAATTTCTGTGTTTTAAGATTACAATGTATATTAAAGTGTTTTATAATACGAATTTATTTTTAAAGTAATAGAGTAAACAGTTAAATTTTTGAATGGAATATATTTTAAAATGTACAAATTTTTTAAAAGGAAATGAATAATCCAATTACAATGATGAGAAATTTAGAATAGTCAACAAACATTTTTAAATATGTACATCTATTTCCACATCACCCATGAGGTAAGATGCATGATGCATTATCTCCTTTTATTTTATGCTTGGCGAGATTCAACAGTAGGTCTATTTCCAAGCTTTTAGAAATGAATAAAAACTTTGAATAGCTGGAACTATAAGATGATACCCGGAATCATGTAATGACTGAATGAATTAAATGATATACCATTATCTAAAAGATATTTTTTAAGAAAAAATATAATGTATTAAAAAAATAGAGAATCTTATTATTAAATATCATGTTATAGATTTTTTGATTTTGTTTATCATTTTAAAAATAATTTCTTATTTTATAATAAAACACTCTTTAAAAAATAATAATTCTGAAGGAAAAATGTAATTTAAATTATATTAGTTAATTAACTAAATTTACAAGTTATTTACAAGTTATATATAAAAAGAATCTATTTAAATAAAAGCTATGATTCATGAATGGGGAATAATATCTTTTCACTTCTTTTAAGAAAGACATACATAAGAATAAAAATTGCTTAGATTTGGATCATAAGCTATAAATTTAAAAGTTGTAAATTTACAATTATATAAATTTAAAAGTTATAAATTTACGTGTCATAAAAAATCTATTATTTAAAACGAAAATATGATTAAAAATGTAGAATTATATCTCATCACTTCTTTTCAGAAAGACGCATAAGAATAAAAACTGCTAGATTGTAATTGTATTTATTTCTTTTATGGATTTAAATAGAGAAACTTTTATGAAATTTATAGAAATATTTTTTATAATGTTTTCACAACATTATTCACAAAACTCAATTCAGAAATGGTTGAAAGGAGTAGACGCATATACTCTACACAAACCAGTTCGTAGCAAATTCCAAAGTAATAGAATGATTGTATATTCTATTGATCAACAAAGGCAATGTGATCTGGTAGATTTGATTAAATTAAGAGAATATAATCAAGGCTATCGCTACATATTGACATGCATTGATATTTTATCAAAGTATGCAAGGGCCATACCGTTAAAAACTAAACGTGGTGATGAAATCGTAGAAGCGTTACGAACAATATTTTTATAATGACAACCTATACCTCTCTGCAATCTGACAATGGTTTTAAATTCAAGAATACTAAAGTGAAAAAAATTCTGAAAGAGAATGGAGTTCGATATTTTACTACAAATAATATGACAAAAGCATCTGTAGTCGAAAGATTCAACAAAACCTTAAAAACGAAGATGTGGAAATATTTTACAAAATATAACACTTATAAATTGAATGAACTAAATATTCCTCGTCACTACATAAAAATAAATATTTACTTACAAATTCTATATCCCTTCCTCCTCGTAAGAAAAGAAAAATTCATTATGACAAACAAAGTGTAAGGGATGAAATACCAGTTGTAAAAGAATGGATATCATATTAATAAAAATTATTTTTTCGCATTTATATATTATCTCTCATTTTTAACATTATTTATTTACACACTAAATATTAACATAGAAACTTTTATTTATCATTTACAAATTTTAGAAATATTTTAAAGCGCATAGAAATGAGTAAAATATTTTTCTAAAAAATGTTTTTGTTTTTACAAACATTTAAAATAAAAATGCGTATAAAAATTAATATTAGAAATAAACACTACTATATAGAGTTCAAAAATTTAATGAATACTTAAAATGTTACATTTCATCATCAAATTCAACATTAACATAAATGCAATTTATGAAGAATACGTTAAACTGACAAGGTTGTTAACAGATAATTTATCAAAAAAATTTTTGTTTATACCTGAAATTTTACACAAATCCTCAGAAAGTTCTTTCACATCAGTTAAAAGAAAAATTTCTTGACCTAATTGTTCAATTTTGGCCTTGTCACTAATTAAAAAACAATCATGATTAAACTGAGAAAAGCTGTCCACTATACAACCTCTACAATTAAAAACTTCACGTATTTTCGATGAAAGGTGATGTTCTAAGCATTCCAGGAAAGATGTCATACATTGTGCTATCTCTGTGCAATTTGTTTCATCCACGACTATATCAAAATTATTTTTCTTCCTTACTTCGTCCCGTAATACTACAGTGAATAAAAACTTTAACAACTCATTAGTTATATCTCCAACCAAATCTCGCAACAGTTTCACTTGACTTGGATTCAGTTGTATAGATCCATTCTTCAACTGAAAATTATTTGCCTAATTTGATTAAATTAACTGTAGGTGGAGACATCCAGAAGTAATAATGCCTAATAACTCATTATTTACTACAAATGATGCATTTTTATAGACTAAATTAGTTTCAAATATTTTTGGAGAAAATTCATACCAAGTTCTTAAATTTATTGATAACCCATTTTTTGTGGGTAAAAGCATATTGGCTTTTTCCATAAATTCACGAAATTCACGAAATTTTCCATAAATTCATTGAATTTTCAAATTATTTTCATAACAATTTAGTGTAAGAAACATACTGAATCCCAAATTCCACCGACGGATTTCTTTGAAGGTGGGTTTTTTCTTTTCAGTAGCAGATGAAGAGTCCGCCATGTATTTATCCAACCAATCTCCGCAAGGTAATTCATCACAAGATTGCTGTGAAAAATAAATATTTTCAATATTTTGAACACAATTAATTAAATACACAATTATATTCTGTGAAATTAATACTTACATTAATTTCTTTCAAATTGGGAGTCTTCTCTTCAGTTTTCAATCTCTTAGAAGGTAGCTTTTTATAAATCTCTACCTAAATAAAATTAAATTCATTTTAAATACTTTGATACATAAAGAATTCAATTATATACATTAATGTTCTATAAGATTAATACTTACATTATGCGTTTCCTTAATAGACTCCCATCTTTGTAATTTTCTAAATGTCTAACTGATTCTAGGAACGTCAATTTCAGGTTGGGGTGGAATTTTGTGACTGTACGCTTGATTCGTAGGAGGGTACATCACATAGAGATACCCATGCGAACTTGAAATACTTCTGAAATAAGGTTCTGTTGAATCTTTCGACTACCGATGCTTTTGTCACATTATTTGTGTAAAATATCGAACTCCATTCTCTTTCAGAAATTTTTTCACTTTAGTATTCTTGAATTTAAAACCATTGTCAGATTGCAGAGAGGTATAGGTTGTCATTATAAAAATATTGTTCGTAACGCTTCTACGATTTCATCACCACGTTTAGTTTTTAACAATATGGCCCTTGCATACTTTGATAAAATATCAATGCATGTCAATATGTAGCGATAGACTTTATTATATTCTCTTAATTTAATCAAATCTACCAGATCACATTGCCATTGTTGAACAATAGAATATACAATCATTCTATTAGTTTGGAATTTTCTACGAACTGGTTTGTGTAGAGTATATGCGTCTACTCCTTTCAACCATTTCTGAATTGAGTTTTGTGAATAATGTTGTGAAAACTTTATAAAAAATATTTCTATAAATTTCATAAAAGTTTCTCTATTTAAATCCATAAAAGAAATAAATTTAATTACAATCTAGTAGTTTTAATTCTTATGCGTCTTTCTGAAAAGAAGGGATGAGATATAATTCTACATTTTTAATCATATTTTCGTTTTAAATAATAGATTTTTTATGACATGTAAATTTATAACTTTTAAATTTATATAATTGTGAATTTATAACTTTTAAATTTATAGCTTACGATCCAAATCTAAGCAATTTTTATTCTTATGTATGTCTTTCTTAAAAGAAGTGAAAATTTATTATTCCCCATTCATGAATCATAGCTTTTATTTAAATAGATTCTTTTTATATATAACTTGTAAATAACTTGTAAATTTAGTTAATTAACTAATATAATTTAAATTACATTTTTCCTTCTGAAGTATTATTTTTTAAAGAATGTTTTATTATAAAATAAGAAATTATTTTTAAAATGATAAACAAAATCAAAAATTCTATAACATGATATTTAATAATAAGATTTTCTATTTTTTTAATACATTATATTTTTTCTTAAAAAATATCTTTTAGATAATGGTATATCATTTTATTCATGCAGTCATTACATGATTCCGGGTATCATCTTATTGTTCCAACTATTCAAAGTATTTATTCATTTCTAAAAGCTTGGAAATAGACCTACTGGGGAATCTCGCCAAGCCTAAAATAAAAGGAGATAATGCATCATGCATCTTACCTCATGGGTGATGTGGAAATAGATGTAGATATTTAAAAATGTTTGTTGACTATTCTAAATTTCTCATCATTGTAATTGGATTATTCATTTCCTTTTAAAAAATGCGTTCATTTTAAAATATATTCTATTCAAAAATTTAACTGTTTACTCTATTACTTTAAAAATAAATTCGTATTATAAAACACTTTAATATACATTGTAATCTTAAAACACAGAAATTGTATTTATAGTTACTAAAGAAAAATCCAAGTTCTTATCATTCCTCTGATAATAAAGCATAAAAATATTTTCTTCCCAAAGTCCAGGCATCCTAATGGATAAGATAACGCCTTACCATCGTTGAGGTCCGAAGTTCTGTCCCCACCGTTGAATTTTTTCAATTAAAATATATAGTTTAAAATTATTCCCATAGAGGGCACCACTAGTATCAAAGGTTTTTAAATGTCTCAATAGATGGCAGCACGATTCAAGACTACATATGACGTCACATAATCTGATTATTCATAACGCCCACGTATCACAAACCTATGACGTCACTCTAAACCCTCGTATAAGACTACAATCCTATGACGTCACTACTGCTGGTGATAAGATCCATTCTCTGCTGCGCGCTGCGCATGTCGGTGAACTCTCCAATATTCACTACTGTCGCATACTGAACTAAATGGGTGCATTTTATTGCTTAGGACGTATGCTAGTGAACCACTAAGAAAAGTGTTTGACACTTTGTACAAAATATAAAACTTTAGTTATAGCGCTATTCCCAATTCCTATTTGTTGCTAAAGTATTCCCATTCACAAATTATAAATAGAATTTTTATTTAAAACTTAAGTTTTGTATATAAATTAAGTAACCATACTTACAAATATGATATAATTTCAAAATTAAAATATATATTTCCTGTACTTTAGTTCATTCTTGAACAGTTCAATTTAATTGTTTTAAGACATAATTATATTTATTCACACATTAAAAATAAAAGTTTTCCATGAATCCACATTATCTGAAAGTTTAAGATTTTCTTCTATTTTAGAATGATATGCACTTATGTGTGGAATTAAAAAACAAAAGAAATATTTATAAAATTTATAAATTATCTGGGATCCATTTTATAAAGAATAAATTAAATATTCTAATCTAGAATTGGAATTTCTTCATTGGATTAGGCAATATACATTATGACATTGAATTTTCTTATAAAAATAGTAACCAATAAAAAAATATTTTTCAAGGTTAGATGAAGTTTGATAAGAGGAAAATACAAGTGATGATGTAGGTTTTCCATTATTTAAAGATAAATAATTTGATTTCATATGTTTGTGGCAAAAAGTAAACAAGCTTTATGTTTCCAATAAACTGTTTTATTAAATAAAATAGATTTCTTGTTAGAATGCTTCCTATTCTTTTGAGGAAAACTTATTTTTACATAAATGTGGATTTTCTTCTTATAAAATTGTATCAGAGTAAGATCGAAAGTTGACACGTTTCAGCTTTTCTTATTTAAAATTTTAATTTTATAAAAGTATGTAATATGATCTCTCTGAAATAAAAAACAAAAACAAAATGAATATATTGCTATTATGAAAATCCCTGAGAAATGAATCAATTGGAATTAATAAACGAAAATTTAATATTTCACACAGATGTTTGCTTATGAAATATTTGATAATCATATGATATATTTAAATACTTGGATAAAAATCTGATTAGATACGATGATTTACAAAAATTTTCAATTTAAAAAACGTGAATAAAAATTATGTTTATACGTTAACATTAATTATCTAATTATGTTTTAAAGTAAAATGTAACTGTTTGGTGCTTGCGAAGGTTAATATTTTTTTAAAAAAATTAAGTAATGAACACATTTCATAAATACAAATAAAGTATTTTCTTTTTATAATTTCACTAAGTTTTGATTTAATGCTTACCAAACTTTTAATTTAATATATAGCATATTTATCGCAGCGTTTTAAGATGTATTTAACGATTAAAACAATCAAACTATTAGAAGAAGCTAGAAAGATTGTTAACTTTTTTTTTAATTCATTACAAATACTGGTATTAATTGTGTACTTATATTAAATAAAAGCAACATTTTTTAAATTATATTTAAGTTATAAGTTGACTTTAATAAAATAAAAAAGTCTTAAGCAACTATTTTTTAAACTAAGTTTCCTTGGAGACGAAAATTATTTAATACAATTTAGTTATACTACAAACTAAGAAAATTTTTGATTAGGAATTTTATTTTTTATATTGCCTTTAATTAAAAAATTATTGATAAAACTGTGCAATTAATTAAAATAAAATAAAAATTTGATAATTTAACAAGTATTAATTTTCTTGGGTAACAAAAGTAATGTGTAGAAAGTATTATTCTACCAGTATGTGATATGAAAAATTTGTCGATAACAATAAATAGAAGAAAATTAAATAATGCTAGAATTGAAACAGCAGCATTGGGGTTTAAATTTAATAAACAGAGAGTTACTATATTCTGACCTGCAGTAATAATAAATCAAACCACAAAATCGAATTGACAGTAATTGAAAAAGGTGAAAAATGCTTTAGGCCTTTTAAGGCGATTTCAAAACATACTTTGCCAGTAACATATTTTTATCAAAGAGTGCATGGATAGCACTGATATTTTGAAAGATTGGATCTAAAGAGTTTGTGACGTCGACAAAGATGTTTTTAAGAGATGATAAACTACTCAGAAAAGCAACTTTACTACTAGATAACGTCCCAATCCATCCTGATGAAGAACTTAGAGATTGGGATACAAGTGTCATGATTCTCACTCCAATTGTGACTACTATTTATCAATTAATGGAACAAAATATTTTGAATATGCTTAAAGAGAAACGAAATTATCAAAGAATGTTTCGGTTCAAACAAAAGTTGGCTATCATAAATCTGAAAGATGGGGACTGTTGGATCACAGTTACCTGAGACAATATCATAGTAAAAGCAATAGTGAAGTCATGATGAAATAAACTGTTGTGTGAGACCGGAAAATCAGCTGAAAGCAAACCGAATCAAACCCAGGAATATATTTTGTCCTTATTAAAACTTATCTCTGAATATGAGGATGCATCTTTATTTGAGGCAGGAAAGGAATTTTATTGGGATGATCTCAATGAAATAAACGATGAAGAAATTGTTACACTTGATAATAGTGATTATTACAGAGATGTGCCGAACACGATATGTTAAGCCTTATAAACTAGAACACATAAAGTGGGAAAAAGTTTTCAATCAGCCATTAAATACGCATACCAGAAAGAAGTCGAGGACATTATGATGCTCTAGAGATAGGGAAATTTGGAAGCCAAGAAGCAAATTTCTTCACTCATCCTAAACTATGCCATTTAAAAGTTCTGTACGTAAGCCAAAGGCCTTTATTTAATTGATTTATAAGTTTATTTCAATATATTTATAAAACTTTTTCATTAATAAAACTCACCTTTTTTATCCACTTCTATGACGGCTTTTGAAGCTGATAACTGAACTTCATATAATATATTTTGTTGAAGTTAACAGAAAATATCGTTTTCCTAAATTTTAAATATTAAAAAATGACAAAGTACACCCAAAATTAATACTTAATTTAAATTTTTATCAAATACGTTTTATATTATCTGAAAAAAAAATTTGTAAAGGAATTTTATTTATGAAATATTCTATTCAATGTGATGAAATGCTTATGCTTAAAATCTTCCTTCTAATTATTATTTTTGTAACTTAATTATTATTAGTGTAGCTATTTATGTTTGTAACTTAACAGTTACTATTTTGCTTTTATTGAATTTTCTCTAAAATATGCCATAATAGCAATATTACAAAAAACATTATAAGGCAAATTTAATTTAACTAAATATACAATTACTTTCTTATTTGTACTTTAAGCAATCCTAGAAGATATTTCACTATAAGTATTTACTTCAAAGAGAATTCAAAATAACTCTTACATTTTCTTAAGTAGGAAAACAATTATTCATAAGTGATAGGTAAATTTTTACGTGGATATTAGATTAAGTAAGTAAAATACATTTTCTTACAATGTTATTAATTAAATAAAATGATGTTTCATAAATGAAGCAATGAAAGGAATAAAAAACATAAGACATTGGTTTTTCAAAATATTTCAAATAAGAATATCCAAATGCTAATATTGATATTTCCATTTGAGATTAATCAATCTACACATTCAAATAAGTTTATTTACAGAAACAATTTATTGCTTTTTATGTATGGTTTTCAAATCAAAAATATTTTGGTGCAATAAATGATTAATTAAAACATTTAAGAAAGTTAAGCAATGAATGTTATTAATTTTATTAATTATGCAACAAATATTAATATTCTTAACAATTATTTCATGAAAAACATTAATACTTTATGCATATAAATAAAACTTGTGCATCACAAGTTAACAAAAATATGAAGAATTTAAAAAGATAAGATTTAAAATATAAATCTGAGAAATAGTTTAATATTTTTATCATGATCAATGGCATTTATTAATAAGAATATGCACTGATAATCTATTGGATAAAAGGGTTTCCATATTTCTGTATATAGGGAATATATTATTTTACCTACTTAGCAAAATACATAAATATTACGAATTTTAGAAATTATTTATTATTGTGATTAACAATATTTCAGATATTTCAAATTTTTTGTTGTAGTATTTGAAATTATTTCAGAAAATATAAAACTAACAAAGTAATACAATATTGCCTTATACAACCATTATTTTTATATATTTCTCTTAGGGAATTTATTAAGAAACAGATATCGATAAGCAATACTGGGAATCTCAGCCGTGAAACGAAATTGCCTGGACAGATGCTCCATTCAGCAGGTCTTCATTTATATTTCTTGTAATTCTTTGTACATTCAGATTCAGTCATGCAGTTAAAATCATGAAATTTTATTTGTTTTCATATTGAGATATCATATTACTTTAAATAATTATGATTTAGTTAATAATTTTAGTTTGTTTTATATCTGTGTAGTATTTTTATATGTAGTATAAATTAGACATAAATAAAAATTACGAAAATTTCATGTAAAATAACACTGTTTTGATTCTATTCTATTCATATAACTTGAAGAGGTTTTTAGTTTATTATATTTATAAGAATGAATTTTATGTTACATTTAGAATCGCTGTTATATTGCAATATAATTCTCAATGACATCTATATATATTTGTATTGAGTCTCAAAAAGGCCTAATTATTTCAATATTATTATTTTTCAACATTTTATAAATAAATATATTAGATTCATTTTTAATATATATGATTTACAAGATAAAATCAAAAACCAATTTTGCATTGTCCTTTAATACACATTTTAAATTGGATTTAACTTAAAAAATGCAGTATTGAAGTATACGATGTAAACTAAATAATCATAAAAAAATTGAAGTAAATAAATTCATGAAAATTTTTACTTATTTTTAAATTAAAATGATCAAATACGAGAAATAATTATATAAGCTACTTAATAATAATTCATAGAAATCTGTAATATTGTGTGTTTGAAAGCGTATTTTATAATTATTGTCAATCATACAGTTTATAACTATACAATTTATAATTATTGTCAACCATAATTTATTCATAAGTTCAAACAGTTCAAAACAAAAGTAATACATTTATTATTCTTCAGATCTATTTCTACATACATAGGTTAGTTTGTGTGAAGAGTAAAACATTTTTGAAAGAGCTTTAAATCTTGAGCAGAACAGTTCCATTTTGATTTATTTTTCTTGCAAATAATAAAAATTGTCCTTTATTCCAATTTTTACATTTTTTAAATTTTCTGTTTTTTTTACCATGTTTTTTATTTATTTTTTGGAGTACAGTTCATAAAGAAAATGGCTTCATACTTAAATTTCGATTAATTGAATAACTTTCAACACATTCGGAAAAATAATTCACTATTGACTATCTGTATAATCTTCTTCATTTGGTTATTTTAAGTACAAATGTAATGTAAATTTAACTATAAATCATTTCATTAAAATTTCGAGAATAGGTTACTAATTATAATCAGCTACTTTCTCTTTAAAGTATATTTGATTTTAATTATTGTCAAAACTCTATTGCCACCTTTTATCACATCAGAAACAAAGATATTAATAATTTATTCATACCTAATTCTTATGAGCGAAAATTATTATGAAAACATTTTTACTAAGTTGGTAATAAATCATTGCTGAAATACCAACGATGAATTTATAATACAAGATGTATCACTTGCATAAGTATAAATAAATAAATAAAGGAACAAATGGAAAACAATCATGAAACTATTTTCTAGAGGCTCATAATGTGCTTTTTAATTAAATCATCATTTTTAGCAAAAGGAAACAAGGATTTTAAAATCAAGTGAATCAAGTGAGCTGTGACAGTCATTAATAACTTCTCAAAATAAGGCATTTCTTCTAAGCCCATGAACATTAGAGGGCTGGAAAAAAATGTTTTATTATCTTCAGAAAGTTGATTCTGAATATGTAATTATATATTTCCTCGGTATAAAAAATATTTGAAAATGTTGAATGATTTTTCATGAAGAAAATATTTTATAGGTTCTCCCAACATCAAAAATGTATGATCTTAGCAAAATTTTTTATATTCATTAAGTAATGTTAAGTTGAATTCAAATATGTAAATTGTTTCTTCATTTACCCATGGTCATCTTATAGTATGCATGTTAATCGTGAATGAATTGTTATTTCCTTTAAAATTTTGTTCTGTAATTATTTGTCTTACTTAAAATGGAAGGTTGGTTTTCTGCAGAGCTTCGCTTGTGGAGTATCCCAAAATCTCCAGCAATAATTAGCAAATATTCCTACATTTTATTTTTCCCGGTACATCTTCCTATGGAGGAAATACTTGGATGAAAATGTTTCCCTTGTACTTCAGAAACAAACTGAAATTATCGGGAAAGAAATCGAAATAGGAGTCCAAAGAATGCAATTTTAGAGACATATTATACTCCATACATTTGTATAACTGTAACAGTTTATTTACACAAAGACAGTAAATTCTTATCTCTAGTAGTTTTGCATTAGATGCATGACTTTCCCTCCCATATATGAATTATAACAATGATTAATTTTTGCCTTTGCAGTAAATGAAATGAGAGCTTAAGTTAATAGAATTTATATCATCTAATGTTGGAATGAAACTTTTTAACTTAGTTGTTAATGAAACTCCAGAGACTGTAAGCATCTCATTTAGTTGGTGATTACCAGACTTCAGGTAGTTGAGATAGATTCATTAAAATAGATTCACATTCATTCTAGCTTCTGAAAATAAGAAGTTATTATAATCTTTGAATAAGTGCACAGTGACAAATCGTGATAACAAAAAATGAAAAGTTGAAGGAAAAATAAAACATTTTCAAGAGAAGTGGTCAAAGCTTCATTTTTGTTTTAAGATACTTTGCCTTATTTGCATCGAGGGTGTAGTTGTAATGAAAGAATATAATTTTAAGAGACATTATAATACCAAGCACAATATTAAATATTCTTCATAAAGATGTCATTACTGAAGAGATAAAACAATCAACTTAAAATCAAAGATACACTGTCAGAAGTCTTTTTTTTTCTGACACTGGGAATAAAAATCTGAAAACAAATTTCTTATTTGTAATCACAAGTCAACTGAACTAAAGTGAATTATTGATGATTCTATTATTATAAAATATTTGCTGTTAATGCTTTAACCGGAATTTTTTATTTGCAGTTTAAACTTCTTCAAAAGATCCTTTGAAAGAGAAAATCTGTGTGAAGAGTTTCAAAATTACAGTCCTGAAGACGAAGAAGGTTTGAAGAAAAATTTATTAGTTAAAAACGTTGAGGCGACTAATGTCGACGTACTCTTACTTCTTCAAGTGTTGACACTGAAAAAAAACACTGAAAATTGTAACGTGTATAAAAATAATTTGGAAGTATTATCGAAATGTTTAAACTCGAAATCAAAGAAAAGAAAGAACTCAAGATTAAACTTTAAGATGTGAAGATGAATGCGTTAAATTAACTCAATTAGAAAAACAATTGAAGTTAGAAAAAATTAAATTAGATTCTAAATCGAAAAAGAACTTAATGATACCGACGACCTAAATAGTGCAAATAAATAGAAGTTTTTACAGAAATGTGTAAAATTCTTAACTACGCCACTATATTAACGATCCGAATCTTATAATTTTTATTTTCAATCTTTACAATAACAGCCGCGTTGATTAAAATGTATCACCAGATTCAAAACATTCTAAAGCTGACGTTAAGTACAAATTAACTTTTCTCAGTTCTATCTATGATTAAACTTATAAAATATAAATTTCCATTTCCAATGATTAAACTCAAAAATAACTACCTTTCCGACAGAAGATTTGTGGTCAAGCTTAATAATACCATGTGCAATGATAAGCCCATTTATGCAGGCGTCCTACAGTTGGATGCCCACAGCCTCACTGTTGGGCCTATTTCTATTAAATATATATATTACTGACATCCCACAACATAAAAACACCATGTTCCGTCTTTTTGCTGATGGCAAGACGATTCTTTTTACCAGCTCAAACTATTTGAAAATTCATTCAAATTTCAATGAACATCTAACGGTCATAGAAGGGTGGCTAAAAGTCTGGAAAATTAAAATCAATCCAACTAATTCCCAAGCTGTTCTCTTCACAAGGAAGAGAACGCATTGCCCACAGATTAATTTAGGTTGATACAATATTCTCTGGACCAATAAGGTCGATTACTTAGGCCTCACAATAGACTGCACATTAACGTGGAAACACCACATCAATAAAATTAAAAATAAATTCATCACGGGAAAAAACTCTTTACCCACTTATGGCCTACAAATCAAAACTTTCACTACGCAACAAATTATTAATCTTTAAAGCCTACTTGAGATCAATTATCACATATAAAGCACCAATTTGGGGCGGGGCTGCAGAAACTAATCTTAAAATACTGGAAGCCCAGCAAAGCAAATTTTTTAGACTTATCACGCAGTCCGTTTACTACATTAGGAATGAGCAAATTAGAAAAAATTTATATAGTTAACAATCGTTAACTATATAAAATATCTATCATTTAGATTTTTTAACAAACTTAAAGAAATTTCTAATACGGAAATCCAAAAAATGGATAATTACAATCCATATCAATTAATTAATTTTCACTAGCTGTACTGAGATTTAAATCACAAACAAATCTTTCGATACACTTCTCTAAATGTGCAAAAAGAAAGAAAAAGTCAACAATTAAATAGATTTGATTCTTTTATCATGTATAACTATATTAAATAGGAATTTTGTTTTCTTAATGACTTTATGTAAATAATTGTATTCGTATAAATATATTTTTTGTAAGTAATTATATTTGTTTAAATGTATTAATCAAGAAATCGAATTTTTTATTTCCATTACAAATCTTCATTGCCAAATATTGTACAATCCCTTGGGAGTACTTACTATTCCTTGAGTTAAAATTATTGTATTAATTTTATTTGCGAGAACTGTCTATTTGTTATGTAGATTCTTTTTAGGCTGCAATCAATTTCACTATAAAATCAAGGTAAATGACTTAGCGGCTACAAACCTTAGACCTGTTGTTGTTCTATCTATGATTATATTTTCAACATAATTTATTGTTATTATAAGCTAATTAGAATATTTTCATTTGCGTTTAGATTTATTAATAATTGTAAATGTTGTATTGAGATATGGTTAGACTTATTCATAATTGGTAGATTTATTGATAACTGCAAATCACTTATAAAAATTATTTTTAATATTTGTATTTTAACAATTTGTGATAACCAAGTGCAATTTTTTTTTCTTTCTTGTTAGTTTATATGTTTGTGTGTATGTATATGTATACCGTAAGTCTACTGAACTGAAGTCAATTGCTGATGCTTTTATTATTATAAAATGTTTTCTGTTGATGTTTTTACCTGTTGTTTTTAATAAGTTTTATTTAGAGTTCAGTACATGTTAATTAGATGACTGTAGAAAAATTTGATAAATCTTGAAAACCGTATGTTATAAAAAATCTGTAAATTAATATCTTCAAAGTGCAATTGATGTGCTTTGTTCATCATAGATCAAAGCCCTATCAAATATTAGCTTACCTGCACGAAGGAACTCGCAATAGATACAATCAATAAATTAAAATACCAATAGCAAACACTTGAATTTTATTTTGCTATAGATGAAACAAAGAATACAACACACTAGTTATAAGTAGTTACATTCATTAATGTCATTGATAGACTTCCCAATTGTAGAAGAATTATGAAACGACAATGGAAATTTTTGGAGCTTAAGGATGCAGTTCGAGGAAAATATATATATTTGAGACTGACACAAACTTTTAAAAAAATGCCAATTAAACTTCAGTTATATTACAGCAATAACCGCAGATGGCAACAGGAGCAATTGCATTACTTAAATGTGATGTGAAGTCAATTGAAAGTAATACTACAAAGACTTCTCACTGTATGATCAACCAAAGCAAATTTATACGAGAAGTCCTTCTCATGCTTTGAACATGTGAACTGAGAAAAATTCCTTCATGGACCATTTTAGTGAAGAGAGAATTTTTACAGTTCATGGACTTAAAAGAGAAATTTATTCAAGAGTTAAATAATGGGAACTGCTTGAGAAAATTCAAATTTCCTGTCCTAAAATAATATCTACTTGTTCATAATTTTCATGAATCTATGAAAGCTTTTGAGACAAAATCAATTCTATAGAAATGTCAGTTGCTGCATAAGAATTTTTTTAATTTTTCAAAATTGTTGATGAGTGTGAAAATTCTACAACATGAATATCAAAACCTTTATTTTAGTGCATACCAAATCTCAAAGAGAAGTTCTAAAACTTATTAGGGATTTTTTTAGAATGAAGTTGTTAAGGAAATGTTCTCTTCACTAATGTCCGTATTTACAATACACTGGAAGTTTTCCACCAAAATTTTGCATAGAACTTATTGATTATTAGTGATAGTCTGTGGTAAACTAAAAGTTTATTAAAAATTCAACATTAATTAACTTTTATTCGAAGTGCGTGAATGAAAAAATATCCATGAATTTTTAAACATTTATCATTCATGAATTTTATATTTGGTAATAATGTAAATAGTATGTTCTTAATGAAATAACAAATTATACAATTAGAATCAGAGTACATCTAACATATAAACATTTGAAAGAAAATTTCTGATTCGAAACAATTCAGATTAAACCGGATATTGAAGCTTTAAGCAAAACTCATGACAAACTTCTAATTATAACTAAAATAATTACCATCAACGCTCGATTATTTTAGAATCAACCATTATTATAGTATCAACGATTGTCTTGTCAAACAACCTCTCTGACTGGTTATTTTCTGATTACACTTTTTTTGAAAACCATGATCCTTCAATGTTTGAGAATTTACAAATGTGATCCCTCTGTTAAAAAAGATTGATGATTCATATTGTGCTTATAAATATTTTATATGAAGTACTAGATACTCAGCGGTTAGTAAATTTTGATACATAATTGTGTTATTGCATCTTTTATTTATTTCTTTTATCTTTAAAATACAAAAGTAACGGTCCGATGGATGAGTTTAATGTTCAGGCCATATAACATATTTGTTTAGAACATATTTGTCTAGCATATGTGTCTAAATCTCTGAACAGTACTAGTCAGATAAATGTAATCATCTTGACGAATGTAATTATCTTGATTCCCTTTTTTAAAACCTGAATATAGCTCAGAAGTTTTTTTTTTTTTTTTTTTAATTAAGACAGCTAAAAAGGAACGTTCTATTGCAAATGTAAAATCTCCACACACGTAATAAAGTTTTTCTAGATAATTAGAGCAATTCTTTTTCATTTTTATTAATTTATGAAACAAGGGTAGAAAATAAAGCAACCTTTGTACTCGCGTTTACGTGTAACTTTACATTTATGACATGTCATTGTGTAGAATTTAGCAGACAGCTGAATACCTCCACGTTGTGACGTAGTGCGGCATAAAATTCTCTTTCCAACCTCTCTCTATTAATATTCGCATTAAGTTAGAGCCTACATGAAGCATATAAAATAGTATCGTTTTTTATCCTTTCCCTGAATATGAATTAATAAATTAAAATAATTTTTACACATTTTAGTCATATCTGAATTTAGGATTTTATTTCAGATTACAATATTTCATTTGAAGCACATTACAAGTTCCATAAATCAAAATCAGTGTTTACTAGTGTTATATCCCAGTAATCCAGTAATCAGTGTACGTATTACCAAGAATGATTATAAGTATGTATTGGCTACTCATCAGTTTTTTTAAAAATCAAGATAAAATTTGATAATATTTAATTGTGAATCTTCTGTAAGTTTTATCTAGAATAAACTAATATTTGGTGCTGAAACGGATATAAAAATGCTTCGTTAATCAAACATATAAAAACCTACATAAGTAATATTTACAATTGAGATTAGATTTACAAAAGAGATTAGGTTTAGTGAGTGATTGGCTTCAATATACATAATGAAGGGGTAAATAAATTCTAGCAAAGATAATCCAATTTAAAACATACCGTAGTATTAATACATGTGTAAAGCATTAAAGAGTCTTCTGTATCTTAAATAGATACAGATAGTATAATAAATTGTCAATTTCTTCTTTTATTAATTCCAAATATTTTTAACCTATTTATGTTAGGTTGTGTGTGCTATTCAACATCTATTCAAAAAATTTTTAAAGGAAGTTAATTTTTCACAAGTCTTTTTCAATGCAAAAAAACATTACTATCTACTAAAATAAAATTACTCACTGCACTTGTATAAGGATGAACATTTAAAAAATGTAATATCCATAATAAAGGTGATTGCTGGTGGATATTAAGAAATAATAGAAATAAGCTTTATCATCCAAAAAAATCACTTGCTTCCACACATCTTATCTCCTTTAAGCCAAATTATTTATTATATATAAATAAGATAATGGAACGTTCCAGATAACATGAAAGATCACTAACTTTACAAACAAAATCTTTATTCATTGATATAAGACATAAATCTTCGTTAGTAGTCAGGCGATGAACGTGCACAAATCATGATATTTGCAGTAAGAATTTGCACATTAGATTATAATATAATCTTAGACAAATATTTTGTTTTGAGACAAGTGTGAGATGTTCACACTACTACAGCTGAAGCATACAGTTAAAGGTCTTATATCTCCGAAAGCATAATTGTCATGGGTATTAACTATCTCTTGAAATCTTATTTAATTGGAAGTTTATGGAAAACAGATCTTAGAGATCTGAAAAAAAATCTGCATATCTTATCAGCTAATTTAAAGTAAGGCCATTGTGTTACTTGCAATCCTAAATTTTTCTTCTGCTACAAATACTGGGAACTGATTCTGCTTTGGAAAATGTAATTCGGAATTAATGAATTTCTAACTAATGGAAATTTCTAAAGGTCCATTATGCTCTTCAGTCTTCTTTATGTACTGTGCATATTTAGATCTCTTTTGCTAATGACAATCCAAATAAATTACATCAATCTCTATTACCTAAAATGATATCTCAGAATTTTAGCATGCGCATTTTTTTTATCGAAGAGCGAATACATTTAAAATGGTTTTGTTATATGTCCCAAACATCAATTGATACCTTAGCAAGAAATTTTTTAATTACGCTCCAATACAAAAGTACTGTACCATTCTTTAGAATCTGCATTTAATTTTGCTTAGTATAATTCAATTGAATCATATTTTTTTAATTTTTGAAAATCATGATAAGCATTTTTTTACTTAATACGATTCATAACCTATTAGATAAAATAATATGTAGTTTAATTCACCATTAATGTAATATTTAACTCTAAATCCATTAATAATGACTCAAATTTATATTATATGTGAATGCTTAATCATTATTTTAAATACGTTCCAAAGTATATTGTTTGAATTTGTGTATTAACATTATTTTATGTTTGGAAAAATTTTCAAATATGATAAACTTGGTATATTGCAGTTTAACAAATTAATAAAAATAACTTGTAGTTAAAGTTTTATAATAAAATTCTTTCTGTTATAATTACTTATTACAGAACCAAATTACATTAGTAGTGTTATTTTTTGAAATATAATTATGTGTTAATGCATACATAAACTTTCATTACATTGAGAAAATTTGTTGTACGATAATTCTGTATTTAATTATATTTAATAAGAATATCGCAGCTTTCTACTAATATGATGAACTGGTTCATGAAAAAGTGTGAAAGATTTATAATTAATTAAAACTCCTAATTAAGAATATTTTGACGTTTAGTTTTTTTTTTTTTTTTTTTTTTTTTTTGTCATACTTTATTGACAAATCCTTAAAATGAGATTTTCAGTTAATATTAATGGTTCATTATGTGTAATTAGATTAAAAGTCTTTTTATCCTAATTAACACTTAATGTACAGCCTATAATAAAGAATAAATCCTCTGGAAATTTAGAGTAATCAACTTTTTTTTTAATTTCAGCTTTTTTAAGAAATTATTTGAGGTAGTTATTACAATATTTTTTATTCAGAAGTAATTACATTAAATTTTATTTATATACTCTTTTTTCAGTAATTATTGTGCATTTTAATGACTTATTTCACAACATTTTTAACAATGAACACATATACATTCGACAGTAAGTATAAAATCTTGTTCTCATAATTGATAATGCTGTATAAACGTTGTTCATTAAAAAAGAAAATTGTTACTAATATTTATAATTGTAACTAATATTATTTTCGTTCATAAGATAATATGATTTTGCGTTTATAAAAAATTGTGTTTACAGTTTAATAATTTTATTAAAAAATGCATACTTATTTTCCATTTTAACTCAATTTAGGTCACAATATTCATAAATATTATATAATTTATTTCAATACGCAAGACATGTATTTTATAGGAAATGCAATTTAATTTTACTAAAAATATACTTTACGAAGAAATGTAAAAAAATTAAAATCATTTCTCTTTTAGAAGAAATGCTATTAGTCTTTAAGAATTAACTTTCTTTGAGTAATTTAATAGCATTTATTTTTAATTTAACAATAAAAAGGAAATTCTTATTTGAGTAGAAACTCAAGCAAGTTCTTATAAAATAACTGCTGATTAAAGTAAAAATATACTGTAATGAATTCACAAATTATTTGAGAAAAAAATTAAAGAAAAAGAAACAAAAATCTCTTTAGAAAATTATAAAATTTTCAAAAACTTTATCATGAAAATGCTTATACATTTAATATTGTTCATTGAGTAACATATTTCTATTTATTTGTTTTATTTCATATCTAATCAAGTTTCACCATTTAAAACGATTGATGAAGTGACTCCCTGTAATTAATTTAAAAATATAATAGTGAAATCTAAATATTTATAAGAAATCAGAATATTGATAAATATTATAGTAAAATCTTAAATTTAGTGGGACACATTTTTTCATATTTGGGAATAGTTTAAATAACTAAAATAATGTTGTCCTACACACAAATTAAATCTCAAAAATGTATTTATTGTTTTAAAGATTGTTCGTATAATATTTACGAAGAATACTAAGTATATTTTTCATGTTCTTTCATTTTAAATTAGTACTGAAAATTATTATAAAATGAACAAAAGCATTTTGTATGTTTATATGATAGATTGAGGAAATTTTAATACAATAATTAATAATATAATATTTATCCTGTAAAAATAAATAATTATTACAATTATTTACTTCCTTTAAATTATAACTTTAAGCTTGTCACTTTATATATTTTTACAGCATTAAAATATTAATTATTTGACCCCAAATCTACGAAAATAAAAATTAAGAATAAATATATTATGTATGTATCATTTTGATAATAAGTACAGGATATTAATAGTTTTTATTTTCAACTTTACTTTATAAGATGCTCAATAATTTTATGTAATTGGTGTGTGCATTTATGTTAAATTCAAAGTAATAAAAAATGCTGATAATTTTTCCTAAATATTTGAAATCAGGATAAAAAGACAATAACTTTTTCACACATATACTATCTTAAGTAAAAGCCTTATAACGCAGCATAATTAAAATTAGTGGTTTTAGAGTAATATCATTCATACAGATTTTTTTTATATTCTTAATGTTGTTAATCATATATTTTTGTTAAATAATGGAAATATTGATAAATAAACTTTATAACATATTATTGGATTCTAAAAATCATTTATGATCAAATAGTGGTTCTGTTTCAAATTTATTAAAAGCGGAAGTTTGCACATATGCTTAAGCCATTTTACAGAAACATTGTTTGCAAACACAGGATATGCCGAAAGAAAAACGACAAAATGTGTTCTGGAGATGAATCAGTACGAAAATGTTTCTAGAAATACAGAAATAAAAAAGTATAATATAACGCCTTTTTAAAATTTATTTAAAGTTACATTGGAAAATGAAATCAATATATGATGCTGGGAAATGCCAATCGAAATACTTTTATTTTAAATTTAATAATATACAAGCAAAGTTGTTTGAAATTTTATTGCAATAAAATACAGTTGGGGGTATGAAATGCCTTGTAATTGATCAAATACATGTTATTTAATTATTTTTTCGTGCCAGTCAGACTGGCAGTATGGGTGCGCTGCTCCACTTTTTCAACTGAACCTCAATTGGGTGTGGAGTTTAACATCCTCAGTACACACATGCCACAGGTACCCGTTTAAAGGATAGGCAACCATTCATATTCCATTCATACAAGGAAAAGACAAAGACAGAAGAGAGGAAAAGTACATTCTTGCCCGAACCGGGATTCAACCCAGACCTCCCTATATGCAGTCAGGCACGGTGACCACAAGTCAGAGTAGGCGGCATTAAATAATTTCAATTCTTCTTACTTTAAATGCAATAGACTTATAAAATAAAATCTATGAACACATGTCTTCGATAAATCCATTGCATCATTTTCAATTTATTTATAATACAATTTAGAATATAAGTTGTTTCACTTAAAAAAAATTTGTAAATTTAGTTATTTAATTACTTTTCACATTAAAGAAATATTTTCCAGCTGTTATCTAAAATCTCTCATCTAATATGATTTCTGATTTTTGTTGATTTTAGATTCAAATGCTTTGTTAGATGCACATGTTATAAATATGCATATACACTGTAAAAGATACACGTGCCTTGTCAAAAGTCCAGATGAAATAAGTTTATTTAATGAAACTTAAGACGTCCCTATTAATAAAGCAAATATAAAAGGGAACTTGATTAAATGTCACCAAATATTATATTCAACTTTTCGACAATAAGTATAAGAACGTGCTCATGAATTGTTAACATATTTTAAAAAGTTATTGACTTCCTAAAGAACTCTCTGTTACGAAAGTTATAATTCTAAAGGATAGCATAAAGGATTTATTTAATAAAAACAGTGTACAGTACAATTTTAGTCTTAATAAATTAGTAAAGACATGGCAGGCAGAATAGGGAAAATAATTACTGTCATGTAATATTAAAATAATACAATTAGAAGGGGGAAAATAATTCAATGGTAAATAGTCAAGAATGCATTCTTATTTCCATTGAATTAATAATTCAATGGAAATGAGACTACATTTTTAATTTGCCTGCCAATTTTAAGACCTGCCAATTTACAAACTCTTTACAAAAAAAGTAAAAATGGTTAATTCATCAATAGGGATACATTTTTGGGCTTATGAGATCCACTTCCATTCTTAATGCTTCACCAATACTCAAAATTGTACACTGAAAATGTCAAATAATCAATTTTATAGCAATCCATTTTGCATCTTTATTTTACAAAGATGACAGAAATATTCTGGATTTTGTCTTTTGGTCAAGGACCAAGCCAGATATTTCTTGTTGATGTATGAATCTTTGCATATATTGATAAATAACATGATTTTTTTTTTGTGAAATCATACCACTCTACTGTCTACGACAGCATGGGCTAATGCAAAATGCTTATGCGATTTAAAAATCTTCAATATAACACATTTTAATATATTACACGGCTGAATATCTATTTCAAAATAGCAACTAGTATCAGTCTAGATAATAATAATACTTTTCAGAAGCCTAGCTTAAATTACCACAATACCTTAATCTTTGTATATTCTGTCTTTGGTTTTGACAAGAGGAATGAAACATAAAATTATACTGTTAAAAGTTTCTTCACATTTCAGACTTTTATTGTTTTACACATTTACTATATTTGAACTAATAAATAATAAATAAAAATTTTAGAACAATTCAGAATTACTTCATTGACTGAATAAATTATTTCTTCATACAATTCATTTTGATACTACGTAAATAATTAGCTTTTAAATATTTTAAAATATTAATCATTATTTGTTGAAGAAAATTGTTCAATTACCATAACACAAACTTGAAAGATACTTTTCTTACATCATACAAAATTAAAGATTATTTTAGGATTTTTGTTGTAATATAGACAGTAAATAACTCAATTTCTTTCTAAAGTTATATTAATTCCGTTTTTATACTTATCAACATTATAATAAAGAACAAAATACCAATTTTACATTTCACAATATTTTACGGCCATTTTTGCCAAATATTGTCACAGCAACTTTGATATTTTTAAATTTATTGCAGGCTATATGTTTTAACTTTTTTTTGTACATTTTTCAAAGCAACACAAAATATTTTAAAATGTTTTGAATAATTTTGATAGCTATATATAAAAATATTGAGAAAAAAATGTTTTACAATTATTCATAGTTTTAATTACATAAGCAAATATATTGAAATGTTTTCTATATATGATCCATCGTATAAAGTTGTAAAAACTTATTTAACGTTAAAGATGAACAGTTTTGGTTGAAATCAAATATCAGTTCATTTCAATGTCATGCCTAAAATTTTAAAATAAAAACGTGATAGCAAATGTTTTACAAAAATTTAACATCTGTTAAAAGTATACCAAGTATACGTAAAACTTACATTACCCCTTTTCATTCCATGAGTAGTAAAGTTTTAACTGTTAATCTCTTTTATTACCATTATTGATTAAAAAATATTAAATATCTTACAATTCTGTATGCATTTTCAGAAAAAATATCAATTACAAAAATTCTTTTAAAAAATAAATACGTTTCATTATATATTTGTCTATCACATTTTCAAAACAAATTGAATATAGCATTTTAAATCCGATTTTAAAATTCCTTGTATTAAATTGGTAACCTCCAAATATTACTAGCCTAGACTTCAAATATATTATATACCTAAACTATTTTTAAATAGATTCAAAGTTATTCAATTACATATGTTTTCAATGAATAAAAATGAATGTAAATATATGCAGCCCAGTTCAATTGACTGAATTTACAAATAGTCTTATTTAACAACTATTAATATTTGTTTTCTTCCCTTTACATTATTTATATTATTAATTTATACTTTATTAAACAGCAAAATTCATCACACATTTTTCAGATATTCTGTATATAATTATGTAGCTGTAAAATTTAAATTTCGGGCTATTTTGCCTTCTGCACAATCAAAACACACAATTATTTTATCATAATTCAATAATTTAAAAATGTAACACTGAAAAGCAATAGAATATGCATTGAAAATTTATGAGTTTTGTGGGAGTATTTAAGAATTATATTCTATTTTCTATATAAATACGAAATCAATTATTTTAAACATATGTACTTCTTATAAAAATAATAAATTGTAATAAAAAAAATTTTATGTTTTTAAATAGAGTTCAAAATTTTTAATTTTATACTTCATTGAGATAATTCTATATTTTATGCATAAAATTTTATTATAAATGACATCCATAAATATATAAATTAACAAAGCTAAAAATACATTTTTAATAATTTGCAGTTCATTACATAATTATATTATAGTTCAATAAATTTTAATTTATTCAAAAAACATAATAATGTACTATTTACTCTTATGATAATAAAATATATCTCCTATAACATGACAATTATATGCAAAAATCAATAAAGCTATTCTTTTAACGTGAAATCTATGTTAATAGTTATTGCATTAAGTACTTTCGCTTTTGTATTGTTTAATCAATGTAAATTTTATTTTGTTTCTGCTAAAGATAATATTCTATAAAAAAGCTTAAACAGTAAAACAGTCGTAAGAAATAAAATGAATAATGTTTCAAGTCAAAATGAATAAGTTTTCAACAGGAATTCCATTCAAAATGGTTTCTAGTCATTGTAAAATACTGGTGTTTACAGACTAATGGTGAAAAAAAAACACTATTGTTTGGTTTGACAAACCATATAAAAAAGAAATTTGCTTTGATTCAGTAACAAAAGAATCGGCTGACATGCACTAAATTTTCTATTGTTCATAAAAATTAAATAATCGGAGTAAATTTTTAAATAAAATTTACTAAACAGAGGTTCCTAGTGAAGGTGTGCCAAATTTGCCATTATTAGATGAATGAATCTAAAGATTTTTTAAAGTAATCATCAACATAATTGGTCAATGCATAATGAACATAACATTCATATTCCTTATAACATATCATTAGTATCTTTTTGTTTCAGATTGATGAAATATTTAAAATGTAGTATCATATTCAAATAGTATATTAGTATATTTGCTTTGTAATTTTATTATATATATATATATATATATATATAAAATATCAAAATCTTTGAATTTTCTATTACGATGAAAAATATCTAAAATAAATTTTTAAGCCATAAAAAATTTTAAAGATTGAGTTCCTAATCCCACTACAAAAGAACTTGTGGAAACAATCCTCTTTTTCTAATTCCTTTCTCCCCTAATCCACTTTTAAAGTGTTATTCCTGTAATCCTAATAGCTCGCGAACCACAGTACCTAGGGAAATAAGTCTACTTTTTATCCCTTTAGGAAAATCACAAGAGTCTTCTCACTCTGTCTTTGTTATGTAAAAATAAATGTTGCTATTTTCGTGGAAAAAAGTCTCTTTTCAGTCTAAGACTTAATAAAAAATTTATCATTGCATATTTTATTTACAAATAACGAATTATTCTCACCTGAATTTAACTAGAAAATAATAATATAAATATATATATAGAAAAATATATAAATATATATTTATAGGTATTTTAAGAATATCTGGAATTACCATATATTTAAAAGAGGTAAGTAAATTTATTATAGATTTTAATGCTTTTTTTTTCTGAGAAAAAAGTAGTTTAAAAAAACTAATGAATATATAATTAACTCCTTAAAATTTTATTGTTGGTATCATATATATTGATTTTCAATAATATTTCAATTAATTGGCTATAATTGTATTTTTTTATGTCTAAACAAATAGTTCGATTTTATTTCCGTCAAAATATCATGAAATTTTAAATTTACGTAAGAAACCTGTATACCAAAATTGATACATATTGTGGATAATATGCCTTAAATTTATTTTGTAAAACATTTATGAATATTTAAAAAATATTAACACTTTTGAAGTGTTATCAAAGATTAAAATTTAAACATATTTCAACTACATAAATAAGTTAAAATTACAAAACTGTATTTTAATTCAGTTTACTACAGTTAACATAAATCTTCAAATTATTTTTGTGCTATTTAAAATATCCCTAAAATCCTATAATAATATTTTGAATAATAATATAATAAGATTTTGAGTTAGAACAGTTAAATCTGTCTTTATTTGAAGAATGATAATGCTTGTCCCAATTTAACTGTCATTGTCTTCGATTACCTGGAGAGTGAAAGAGTGAAGATGATAGAGTATTGCGGAACTCTTCCACCTAAATGCATCTCATTGAAATTGCTTGTCATTCTTCAGGCCATGCAATGGGTTCATGTTTCATCAACTTCAAAAATTCTTTATAGAAAATGGTAATTACTTGTCTCTGCTTTGATTGGTCTCATCATAGAAAGCATGATCAAAAGCTTTAAATTTTGTATGCAAAGGAGTACATGGAGAAATTGATGTATTATAAATAATGTATTTTTTGGTTAATTTTAGTTAAATTCCTCACTTTGTAAACAACTGCAATAAGACTTCACTTTATAACTAAAGAAAATTTTATTCTTATTTTTATCTAGGTTAGCAATTTTTTTTTTGTATCATGAGTTATTTCATTGTCGATTTTCCTAATGTATTTCATGTCTATCAAAATGCTCAATGATTGTTTCACATTTTACAACTCCATGCTAGGTTTTATGAAATTAAGATAATATTTAAGATGAATTTGTAATCTTTGTATCTAAGACTCTAATGTTCTTTATTTTTTTCATTTGAAATAGAAAATATAAATGTTTATTCAATCACTATGAACATAATAATCAAGGATGTCATTAAACAAAAATATGAAAATATATATTTGAGATAAAATTTTTAAAATATTTTTGATGCACAGCTACATATTTTGGAATGGCTAATAATAAATATTTAACATTTTTCTATTCCGTAATTCCCTAATTTTAGGACTGTCAATTTTGCAAGAATAGAGCTTTTTCTAAAAAATCGTACTTCTTGATTGCAACCGCATTTACTTGAATCTCATCAACAAGAACCTTCTAAGATCAATAAGATAAAGCTTACTTTTTTAAGTATATTGATGTCTTTAGATTATCATCTTTATCATCATGGACTAATACAGTTTTCAGCATCAAAACTTCTTTTTTGATTTTTATTAATTTGGATTATGAATTTGGATATTTGGATCAAAACACTGAATGTCGCCTCTATCTTAGAGAAAATCTCTAATTAATAGAGTGCATTAATTATTATATTTTATGCACAATAATAATTACAAATTTCTAAATAAATAATTTCAAACATTTGAAATTTTTTTCTGATATCTCAATCAAGTACGTTTTGTACATAATATTATTATATTTTTTGACAAATAATTATTTTAAGTTTAAAATTTATTTTTATTGAAAATGCAAGTTTCAATATTTGATATTAGTTTTTAATTTATAGTTATTTTTTATTGATAACTAAGACAAATTAAATTTCAATTTAATTAAACAGAACAAGTAATAAAAACCCAATTAATAATGTATTAAGCAATGTATTTATAAGTTCACGTTATGAAAAAGTTCTAATATTGGAAAATATTTATGTTGAAGAGTAATAAAATTATCAACTTAGTTTAAATAACTTTAATTTCCAAAACCGTTGAGACAGGAATAAATTATTTTCATATATTTTTAAAAATCATAAAAAAATAATATAATGTAAATATAATACACTAACACTATTTTCAATTGATTTATTTTATCTTAAACTAAGTATTTTACAATTTAAGAAAGACCATGTTATTTTTGATTGTATAAATGTAAGCAAAAAAATATTTTCTATATAAACACATTATGCGAACAAATAAATTATAAGAAAAAGAAATATTGTGCAACTGATTTTATTAGTTCTAGAGTATAGCCAGCATTTCAGTCAAAGTAAAGTTTAGTGAAATATAATCACTGAAACAACAATTTAACTTATAGGTGTATGTGATTTTAACAGTCAGCACAATTTCTATCTATAAACAGTAAGAATTCTCATAAGAATTTCTTGTGTTCAGTAAATTGTTCCCGAAAAAGAAAGCAATATTTTTTACAAGCACAGACGAACAATTTTCTTCTTTATTTCTGATTCAAAACAGCTATTCTAAATATCATAACCCAAAAAAATATCCGATCATTTTCACAATACAATAAAACACTAAATTATTATCTGTGTATCATTTCTATTATTTGTTTAAACGTTTTTCAGAGTGTTTTTCAAATTTTACGCCAAAATTCTCATCAATAGACAGTATTAATGTGATTCAAAATTATATGAATCAATATTATGTAATATAAAATTTTAAATTGTTATTAAGGTTACCAGGCTAAATACAATAAATAAACAGAGTTTAAATATTGATCGTATTTGCACTGATTCAGGTTGCATTGCTTCTGAGCTTCAGAAAGATTTAAATCATTGGTTGTACAATACTTCATAGATAATTTTAAAAAATATATTATTTAAATTTATTTAATAAGTATCACATTTCCATGTAAGCCTTTAGTTGAAGCAGGGTATATAAAAGTTTTATGTGCTTGCTCATTTATTGTAGATCCCTGGAGGAAATCAGCGATATTAATATGCATTGCACTTCTATTGATTAATTTTAAAAATTGTAGCAACATATTTTTCATGGCTTCTCTTCAGAACTTCATCAATATTCCAGTGAGTTATTTATTAACTATTTTAAAAGGATTAATTTTTTCTTCAAGGGATAGATAAATTCCATTAAACTCTCAAATTTTAAATTCATATAAAATAAAATGGAATAAATCTAATATTATGTAGTTATTTTCTCTTTTAAATAGTTTATTCATTTCCATTATTTTTAACATATACTGTATATTTCGAAACGCTGAAGTATAATTTTTAATCATAAGTATCTGTTTTTAAAAACAGAATAAAAAAGTGGGAATTCCTTCCATGTTCCATTTCATATATGAAATTTATTTACATGAGTAAACTAAGTTTAATACATTTTATATGCAAAATATCTTAAGCAATGTAGAATATACAAAATGTAAATAAAAATACCAAAAGTAATCTACGTTTCTATTTTCATTTTATTATAAGCATATGAGCATAACGTGATTCAAAAGTTAATTTTTATTTAAAATTTTCAATACTAGCTCTAAAACTAAAAAAAATATTTTTAAAATGATTTTCTAAAATTAGTTTTAAATAATCCTTATGCTTGTTAACATTTAATTTTCTTTTATTATTATCTGACTAAAACTATAAAATTATTAAAAATTAGCATAAAGGAATATAACAATATTTTATGGAAATATACTTCCTTTAATAATCATGCATTATTATCATGTATATTCAATTTTGTAGCCATTGGTTTTTAAATACTTAGAGTTTTTAAAATAATAGATTTCAATGTTTTAAGCACAATATCAAGTAAATCTTAAAATAACTACTTCTTTAAGACCACAAGCAATATTGAAAAAAAAATATCGTTTATTGAAAAGTCATGTGAATGTTTATTTTGAGGAAACTGTTCTCTGCTATGCATTCATAGAAATCATAAGTTGTGTATCAAAAACATTTAAAAATAAATTGATTTTTTATTTCATAAACTTAACTATATATGTGAAAATTCGAAAATAATTGCACTAAAATAATTTCACTTAATGCATATTTTGAACAGTAAGAATAACTGTTCATGTAATGAATCACCAAAACACAAACATGAACACTTAAACTACTTATGCAATCAAATAATAAAGTATATTTTGTTAAATAAAAAGCTGTATTAACAAAATTTTTATAAATGATTAAAAATTTTTATAAATAAAAAAAAATTTATACATGATTTTACTGCCCCTTATTCATTTATATATGAGTAAAGTAAAAATATATTTCTTATAATTTATTGGAATAAGAATATTGCATTCGATTATTTTTTTTACTCGCTAAAAGTTCACACTATTACAATGTATAAAGTGAAAATTTGTCATCAATTTATAACTTAATTAAAAATTAAAAAGTACAGATAAATATCTAAAAATATAATGCTATATTTTTTCTGAAAAAAGCAACATATTATAATATCTTATTTTTGTTAGAAAAATATCTCAAAAATATAAACTCATTATTTAAATTTATTTGGAAGACCATTATAATTTATATATATGTATATATATATATATATATATATAACATTACATGACTTTACACAATTATATATTTCGATAGTTTATTTCAAAAACCTTTATATTTTTATGATATTTTATTCAATATTAATAAACTAAAACTTCATTAAACGTATATAGATTTTTAATTTTAAAACTTGACATAAATTATGACTTTGAACTTAATTATATTATGATTACAAATTTACTTTATATATTTTTAAGTTCCTCTTCTTAAATTTATCTGAAAACTGTATGCCATTCAAATGTCGGCAAATATTCTAGCTAAACATGTAAAGTGGAGCTTAAATAAATTTAAAAAATGTTTTCCATGAAACAATCCTGGAAAATTCTTTTGTTGATCTTAGATGAAGTTTTAAATGCGTAACATTCATTAAAAGTGTTTTGGTAAGTGCTATATATTTCCATATCTTTTAGACAAGTCTGTGTTTATTCCTTGAAGAAATATTTATGTATAAATAAAACTAAGAACTCTTTGCATATTTTTACAAAACAAACAATGGTTGTCTAACATGGACATTTTTCAGTAATGTTAAACATTACTGAAAACAACAGAAATTTTCTTTTACTACATACGTTAATCTTAAGATGTTAATTAATATTTACATTTTAAGATTAACTTGGCACTCAAATTTAAATAAATCTTTTAAATTTCAACGAAGTGTATTAAAAATACGTTGTATTTGTTAAATAAATAATGAAAGAAAATAAGTAAAGAGTATATTTTCTTCGTTAATCACCAAAGCTACCTAATAGCAAAATTATTTTAATTAATATAATTTGACATAACTTTCCAAAAAAAGAAATCAGAGTGTATAAATCTTTAAATGCTTTTACTGTAAAATTCATCTTTTTTACTTTTGCTGTTAATAACTATACCACCCATAAATTTACATACATATTCCACAAAAAATATATATTTGTTCTTGCTTTTGAGTTTTTTTCCTATTATAAGGAAAACATATTATTGTATATTTAGAATAACTACTTTGTAAAAGAAATAAAAACAATTTCAACTCAATATTTTAAATTAGATATGCTTATATTCACGTATATTGTAGTATTGAATTATTCAAAATGAAAATTTCAATAATATTTCTTTCTTTTTGTTACAATTTATGGGTTTACATACGTAGTGGAATTGTTTTTAAAAAAATCATATTTTAATCTGATTCAATAACACTTATTGTTTTCAAAGAAAATATTTTAATAAAAGTTTAAAATCTAAATAAATCATAATACTTCAAATATATTTTTCAATTTAAAGCATAACAATATAGGTTTAATTTTTTTCCAAATAAAGCAATTTATTTGAAAAAATATTTTATAATAGTTATATTTTCATTAAAAAAAATAAGAGAAAGACATATTGTTAATTATATATAAAATTATGTTAGTTTCTTCCTTTTTTATTTCAATGTATAGATTATATATAAGCTCAACAATTGTGCTTAATTATGTATTCTCATAAATTTGTAAAGGAAATAAGCATATAAGAGAATCCTATTAACAAAATACTTATACTTACATTCAAATACTTATATGAGACCTTAGAAAATTCGTATTCTAATGGTGTTTTAAATTCAAATCAATTTTATTCCTAATTAATTTATTATAAATTAAAAATTTGGAAGTTTAGCACTGACAAGTCAGATGCACAAGCTAATATTCTAAGATGTTCACACTTATAAAAAATTCATTTTTCAATTCATTTAAGCTGTCTGCTATATTTAGCAATTGCATAAAATGAAAAAAAATTATTTACTTTAAACGTCAATAACTCACGCAATAATGACAATATTTTTAATAAAAATAAGCTAAATGATTAAAATGATGCATATTAATTTTTTTTAAGAAGTTTTTCAATATAATGAAAAATATACTGGTACGACAGTGTAAAAAAATATGGGTCTGTTGAAGATAAAAACATTAAGATTGGCACATCAGGTTATTAAATTTTTGGTGCCAAAAAAAGACAGTTTAATAATTAAGTGGATATAACT
This sequence comes from Latrodectus geometricus, assembly GCA_026290005.1. Lineage (NCBI taxonomy): Eukaryota > Metazoa > Arthropoda > Arachnida > Araneae > Theridiidae > Latrodectus > Latrodectus geometricus. The sequence continues at coordinate 100,810 of JAPDSC010005489.1, forward strand.
TTGACTCGACAGCTATCCAAGATTTCATTTTCTTAAAGAACCGTAACTTATTACATGAGGTGATAATATCTACAACTTAAATATGCTATGTTATACCACACTGGACAAACACTTTTAAGATTGGAAGTATATTTTTCAGATTTTTAAAGTATTTATAAGAAGAATGCATGATACTATGTAAAAATTAAGAAGTATGTCAATAGACATTTACACTTTTAAAGATGAAATGTGACTGTGATTACTATTTAATCAGGGAATGAATTTTTGTTTAAGATAATTTCTTTAAGAATTAATACATAAGCTATAATGCTTTTGATACAATAAATGATATTTGATAATAAATTAAAATAAGCTAATAAATAAAATAAAATACTTATACTGATAATAAATTAAAAAATCCAATTCTGATAATAAATTAAAACAAGCTAATAAGTAAAATTTGATTTAGTAAATTGATTAGTAATTTAGTTTCCTACGTAAAAAAAATTATAATTAATTTATTAACTAATTTCTAAATTTCATGTGTTCAAAACTGTTTTATGGATTGGAATAGAATAAATTTATAAGCAACTTGATCATTTTTAATCGTGTTATAGTTTTAGGCACTTTTATTTATTGAGTATGTTTAAAAATATTGTTTTCAATTATAAGTATACAAATGTTTATAAAGTTTCTATTAAACTGAAAGAGATAAAGCATTGCATAAAAAAGTTTTAATATTTTTCCTTATTTTTTAGTATTAAAATACTTAATGCTAAAATTATTACTACTTTTATTTTATCTTCTTAGCATTTAAGTATTTTTCCATACATTTTTTCCAATATTTTTAGCAATGAATATTAATATATAAGACAATTCATCTTATTTATATTTAAATTTATTTAAAATGCTACCCATCCTTATAAAAATTAATTTGATAAATTTTTTTTCAAAGTCAAATATTTTAAGAAACATAATAAAATTATCTTGTGTGAGCAGACTTATTATGTTCAGCTTATTGTTCATAAACAAATTGAATATTTAAAGATAAAGCAGTTGAAAATAATTTTTTTAAACATTAGTTGAAGGTTTCAAGGAATTTAAATGAGCAACATTCAATATTACTCTCAAACATTTTTTTTTAAAAAAAACACAGTTCCATGTATCTTATATAACAAAAGTAAGTAATTACAAAATAGTAAGTACGGTGAATTTGATGAACAAACATCCCCAAAAGAAAAGGGTTTATAATGAACTATGTGTTTAGAGACTTCTGCATACTTTTGTCTAAATGACTCTAAATATCATCAAATAGTAACAAGAATACTTAAGTGAATGTGTATGGAGTCTCTTTCAGCCAAATTCTTCAATTCTTTCTATGAATTATATGAAGAATTATATGAAGGATGAAGGAATTTGTTAAAGTCATATATGACTATAGATTTAAGTTATAAGATAATTTCATCATATATTATGATATTCATCATACAATAATAGATGAGTACATTTAAGTTCATTGACTTTCAACATTTAGTTTGTGAATTTATTTCTCGAGCTTTAGCTGCTTGATGCTATTTAAAACAATTATAACAACTTCTCAATCTTCAATATTAAAGCTCTATTATTCAGATTTGAAATGAAACGTTTTGATTTACAGGTTTTGAATTCCTCTTATCAAAAAATATTTATATTATTGATTTGCGTAAAAGATAGATAGTTACGCATCTAGCATTATTAACACCCATTTCTGTATGATTATTTAAGGAAATTTCAATATTCTTAAATGATTCCTTATGAACATTTGTCTTGAAGTTTTAACAACGAAACATTCAGTAACATGTAAATAATTTTACATGGTATTACAGTATTTATAAGAATTTACTTTAGCCTTAAAATTAAAACATTTAAATAAGAATTAAAAATTAATGAATTCTTTTGGATATATTTGTAAAGTTTAATTACTTTTAATTTAACTTTATTGAATGGGAATTGTCTGATATATTTAATACTAGAAAACTTTCCTATATAAATTAATATTTAAAGTTACTTCAAAGTAAAAATATCAGAATTATAGTAGAATTCATGATCATTTCTTTATCTTTCAGTTAATGATTTTAATTACAGCTAAAACTCATCTGTTGATTTGATAAAATTAAATAAAAATAAGAACTTATGATTTTAGAAAACTTAGCTTTCTTTACTTAAGAAGATATTACACTTATCGAGATTATTTAAAATTCTTTTGTATTTTAAAATGTACTATATTTGAAGAATTCAGTTATTTACAAAAAAATACAAACAAATCTTAGACGAATAAATCTTCGTCACTCATGTGTAAAATAAAATTGTCTTAGATTGAGAATATTAATACAGAAATAAATGTTTCACAAATACATAAATCCTGATATTTTTGTAAAATAACTTACATTCCTACACTTCTTTTATTTTTATTATTTTTATGAATGCTTTAAAAAAATTTTATCCCTTTGGTATGCTTTTGAAAATAATTCTTGAAAATTTCATTTTACAGAATAAAAGCGAATAATTATGAAGTTAGGTAAGTAAAACAAGATAATAAATGATTAAAGAAATTAAAAAATACTACAATATGAATACTGAATTTTATATAATGCTACATATATTATTTAATGGTGCAATACATTTTTTGAAATTGACGATGTGAAAGATTTTAAATTCAGTAAATAAAATTTGTTTATAATTTCATTCACTTAATTAAAATAAATTAATCATTAAAATAGAAAATTTAAAAAATTATTTATTCTCATTTAAAAATATATTTGATAAGTAAAATTAATAAAAAAAAATTATTATGTTAAATGATCAGCGATGCATTATTCGTCATTTAATTATATTTCATTATTATTTATTGAATCTCACTGAAATAAGTTACTAATAATTTTAATTGTTGTTAGAATACATAATCTGTAAAAACTTTCTCTTCATAACATTTTTTGTCAAATTTTTTATGACAACCCTTTTTTTATCATAACAATTGTAAAAAAATGTCTAGTGTCAACAGCATTTGCGCTTTTTTTTCATAACTTTTTTTTAACTTAATAATGGAAGTTTTTTATTTTGGCTATTTTCATGAATGTAAAGTTACTTTCTTATATTTTAAAAAAAATATTTCAACAATAGATAGTTTTTTTTATATTAGAAAATATGAGAGAATTAAATAATTGTTAAAGTTTTTTATGTAAATTTTATCATGAATCTTAAATTTAAAAATTTAACTTGAGACTTATAAATATTTTAATAAAACAATAAATCATAACTCAAGATATAAAAAATTTGAAATAATATTTATTTTAAACTTAAATATTTTTTGTAATAATATAAAAAATTGTTTCATAACCACTTATTTATTAAAAGGTTGTTTTAAGCATAGAAAAGTTATTTAAATGTTTTGTTAAGTACAATTTTGTAACAAAAAAAAAACATTACATTTTAAAAATAATAAAATAATTTGTAGACATTTATGTTTCGAAAAAAGTGTTTTTCGAGAAAGATATTTAAAACAGATACATGATTTTTTTCATTACTAAAATGATATTTCAAATTATTAATTGAAATGCTTTTCAAACTAATGGATATTTTGATGTGTCTAACAAACCACTTGTTCAAGTATAAAAACTCGTTTAATTGCTCAATAGCTATTGTTGATTGTATTCAGAATTAGTGCTTTCAATTGGAACATAATTGAAGAATCATTCATTTTGACAGAGGGAAACAATACATAAACAGGACTTGTCTTTAAATGCAGCTATTAGAGCTCCCTCAAGACATTTAGCTTCGAATGTCCAAACAACTTTTAAGAAGAAACAAAAACATAACTTTTTATCTGTCATTTGCAGCAGTTTTTAAATCTAGAATGTTTGGTAAAGATTTTGTTTTCAACTTGCTCACCATTCATAATAAGAAATACTTTTCCACAGTGAATAATGTGTTGTAGGAATAATAATATGAATTTTTAATTAAAATTATGCGAGATTAGTAAGAAGAAATAAATTAAATTCTAATTAGAGGTATATTTTCTTATAGTTCATAAGAGAAATGGGCTTACAGTCTTTTGTCTAAAATTCTAAGCTCCAAAAATTAGAAGAAGAATGAATTATAGAAAATTTAGGCATTGAATAACAAAATTTATACTATAATATATATAATTAAATATTCCAAAATGAAAATAGTTGAATGAATTTTGAAGGGCAAATTGGTTTTATAGTATTCTTAAAATGAAAAAAAACATGATTAAAATTACATTTACAAATTAAAATAGAAATATCATTTATAAAGCTATCAGAAGAATGTTTAACATGACTGGAAAAAAATTATATTATATACAATAATATTTATATATATATAATTACATTTCTGACAAAAATATGTGATTACTAATAAAAAATAATCAATTATGTATGAATATAAAATTTAAATAGGAAAAATATGAGTTCTGTTATTCAAAATTTTCCATTAATAATTAAAGTAAAGCACTAATAAACTAAAAATTAAAATAAAGTAGTCAGCTGTAAGAATTTGATTGAAATTAAATTTAATTAAAATAAGTTGACATGCTTACAAATTGTAAATATTTTAATTTCATAATTAATTGTACTGAACACAGTTGAAACCATATTTCAGCCATTTAAATTCAAATTCAAATTTTTTGTACACTCAAAATAATTAATGTTTTAAGAAGACGAAAATTTTTAAAAACGGAATTTTAATAAATAAAAGCCAACTTAAAGATTGCTTATATTTACGCAAAAAATTTTTTATTTATTATAATTACGAATTCCTTTTAGTGGTTTTTTAATCACAATTGTCAGACCAGACTATAACTTTTTTTTTTACCTATAATGAATAATTCTTCATTCTTATGAAGGACAACTAAGTATTATTTAAATCAGGTTACAAAAGTTTTCTATATTTCCTTATATATGGAAAGCATTAATCAATTTTTGGAGGTTATGAGGTAATTTATGACACCATAAATGTGTAATTTTTTTAGATAAACCTTTATACAAGTATTTGCTTAACAGATATTTCTTAATAAATAAAATTTTATTGTAAACCGCAATTCTTTGTACAGGAAGTAATGAAGAAAATCGTGGAACACACACACACACATACATAGACATAGGTATTCGTTATATTTAAAATATTACTTTATTTTTAGTTAATCATCTGTAAATTTCCTAAAATTTATTAAATTTAAGGCAAACAGATAAAGATATAATCTAAAAAAATAAAAACTATTAGTTGTGTAGCAAACACATAAAAATAAAAATTGTGAAAACATAAGAAAAGATATTTTTTCTAATTTATATTTCCCTATCACACAATATATATATATATATATATATATATATATATATATATATATATATATATA